>VMDO01039259.1:0-12808 GCA_007922755.1 Pedetes capensis
TAGCTCAGATGGTAGAGTGTGACTCTGCAGTCTCAGAGGTCCCAGGTTCAATTCCCAGCACCGCAAAGATGGGAGAAGGAAGTGGCAATCCACTCCCAATGCACTCCAGAAATAATCAGCCATTGAAAACCCTGTGAGGGTGATTATGAGTTGGACACAGCTCCACGGCACCTAACAACAAACGTTTATAAAAAGCCCATCAATTTATTCATTTATTCAGTACAACCTCATATCAAAGGAAAAAAGAAAATCACTCCACTAATCCAAAGATCCAACAAGAGACTTCATTGTTGAAACTCCTAGTAGAAATATGGCAGTATGAATTTTGTTACCAGATTGAGCAGCAAAGACCCTTGGACTGACAGTCAAGTTTCACCAGGCTCTATACTCAATATTAGAGATCAAAGTGACTTAGTTCTATCTAAATCTAGGTTAGCAAAAAACATAGTTCAATAAAAAGTTTTCAGACTTGCATACAAAGTCAGATAAGGCATATTTCCTGCCACAAAGAATGAATAAACATAAACCAATAAATATATAAAATAGGATATGTGATAAAATATAATATGCACATAGTTAAGAACCTATCTTATTCTTTCTTTCTCTCAGTGCCTCACCATATTTTATACATAATAGATACTCAGTAAATATTTATAAAATAGAATTTCATTCAATTTTCCAACCAGAAGGCACAAGTTCAAGTCTCATCTTGGGATAAATATTCCTTGTTAAATACATCTTTGCTATAAAGTATATGGAACTTAAGAGACTGATAAACATTACTTTCAAGTGCCAGTCCAGAATAACATTGAAAAATAAAATCAGTATAGCATATGGTTCAGCATGCAAACTATCACATCAAAATTGAACTTGAAAAGCATGGTGATACGTACTTATATATAGTTTCAAGTAAGACTGACTGTATGTTATGATATCATTGCATCACCAAAACTGTTTTCTCACTTCCAACATTTACAAACCCTTTCAAAATTTTTCTAAGACTAAAGGCAAGTAAGAAATATTTCACATTTCAGAGCTAGTTATCCTTGAAAATTATGGAAATTATTTCCTTTTCAGTTGATCATGTAATGGACTGATTACCATAAGTTACCATGTGACATGAGAAGGGAAAAGGAGGCTCAAACTTAAATACTCTATTTTTAGCTCTGTTATTTAATTTCAAATGTGACATGAAGTATGGTAGAGATATATCATGAGTTTTCTCAAATTTCTATATTTATTTTTGACCTGTAAATGCCTGAGTTCCAAGACTGGATAAACCCTTTAGAGGCACTAAGCCATGAAAGGATTACAGTGCCTCTATTTTAATTTAAAATTAAAAAGTTATATGGCAATTCACAGAAGAGTACACCAAAAAACCCAATTATATTATGTGACAGTTTAAAAAAATCTAATGACATACTGTCAATTAAATACATAGAATTCTAAGATACCTTTGCCTTTCCCATAATGACTATCTCAATTCTTTAATAAAATAATAAGCACCAAATAAATTCTCTCACACCCGGAAAAGTTTGTGGTCCAGGTTAGCAAGCATTTGCTTAGTCTTTCTATTGTGTAAATCAGCCCTGTAAAAGGAAATATCCCCATTGCCTCCCCTGGTTTTAGAACCTTAATGAAAAAATTGCACTAGGAAAATTCAGTTCTGAGGAAAAGCTCAAAATAAGTTTGCTTTGAGTAGAAATGTGAAGCATACGGATCTTACAATGGCCATCAGTAAAAGCCTTCTGTAGATTCAGAGAAGCCAGCTATTTCATAGTAGGATTTGCAGAGTATCTTGGGGCAGTCTGCCACTACTGACCTGTATTCCTCACCTTGAAGTCAGTCCTCATAGCTCTTCTTAAGGAGACATGAACAGCTTATTGGATTGAGGCATTCTGTTATGTCACAAGAACAACATTTGTAGAAACTGGTTTATGCAACTAAAATATATTCCTTTGTCACCAACCTAAAAGCTGAATGTAGGACTGGTTGACTGGTAATACTCAGTGGTTGAGCATGTATTCAGCATGTGTGAGACCTGGGATTTAATCCCTAGCACACATGACAAAAAAGTTTTATGAAGTTATATTTTGGGTAGAGGGATTTTATAATACCAAACTATTTTACGGGATGGTCTAGATCAGGAAAGTATACTCTTGCATGTGTCAGATCACTCATAGAAGACTAGGAACATAGATGGCAAATATCAGATGGAAAAAGTAGAAAAGTAAAAGCACATATTGAAAGGCATTCTATTTAGGAAACAACTGGTCAACAGGAGGAGAAAGGAAAGGAGCAGTTCATGTTAGAGGAACTGATTAATTTTCCTTCTGTGGAGGCTGAGTGCATGAGACATATTCTTTTGTAAACTTCCAAATAGGGAAAGACTGAGTAGTTTCAGAGCAACAGAGCCAAGTGCCACAAGACATATGAAGCAGTCTCTGCCTATGGTAAAGCTCATAATGTGGGGCGAAGTTGGAGATACAGGATTTTGAGTCTTAATCTGACTTTCAGATATCTAAGTCAATAAAGGGGGCTGGGATTTAGCTCAGTTGGTAGAGTGCCCCTCTGTAGTCTCTGAGGTCCTGAGTCTGATTTCCAGCACCACAAAAATGGAAGAAGTTCATGGCAATCCACTCCCAAGGCAATCCCAAAAAAAATAAGCCATTGAAAACCCTATAAGGGTTGAAATGAATCCAGACACGACCTGACGGCACCTAACAACAACAACAAGTCGATAAAGAAAAGGTGAAAACAGCTCAAATATCCATCAATAAATAAATAAATAAATTATGGTACATACATACAATTGAATGTGATTCAGTCATTAAAAAGGAATGAAATATTGATATATGCTACAATGTGGATGAACCTGGAAAACATGATACTAATCAAAAGGTGACCTATATCACAATTGCACTTAAATGAAATATCCAGAAAAGGCGGATTCATAAAGAAATCAAGTTAGTGGTTGCCAAGGGCTTGAGGGGAAGAATTTGGGAATAACTGCTTAATGAGGATAGCATTTCCTTTCTAAGTGATGCCAGCAATCCCAGGCACTCAAGAGGCCTAGGCAAGAGAATCACAAGTTCAAGGCCAGCCTGAGCTACATAGCAACACCTACATCAAAAAAAATAGATAAATAATTAAAATGGTTAATTTTATATGAACTTCACCTCAATAAAAAATTTAAATCTTACTCAAACCACAGGGCCTGTAGCCATAGCACTGTGGCATCAGATCCTGCCAGATCTCGGAAGCTAAGCAGGGTCGGGCCTGGTTAGTACTGGGATGGGAGACCACCTGAGCTTGGGAGAAGGACCTAGCAACATATTCCCAAAAAGCAATAAGTCATTGAAAACCATATGAATAGCAGAGAAGCACTGACAATAGTGTTTCACCTGTTGTATGTAGGGTTGCTATGAGTCAGACCCCAACTCAGGAGCACTTAACAACAACAAGAAGAAGCCACAGGAATCTCTACCTTTCATTATTCAAGGTTACTTAATTAATTTTTACACTTGAATTTCATTAAAAGGAAAAAACTATAATATTGAAGGATTAATGAAAACAATAGCTAGTTTTAATCTTCCTACTTCTGTATGATTTACCTATATGGTTTAGTGGAGGATATATTTTATAGAAAAACAAATACCTATAACCAGAGGTGACATATCCATGAACCAATCAGATATAATGCCAGCTGTCAACAACTTGCAAGCCAACATTCTGCATTCTTTATGTCTGATAATTAAATTAATTAGAAATTTAGCTGAGCAAACAATGAAGCAATAACCAAGGCACCACCATCTTCCCAATGACAATGTACCTGATTTGTACACCATGTACCTAGGAGAAAATAAATAGTTTCAGGGGCACAGGTACTGAAATTCATGTTATATATGTCTGTCATATGTTATGGAGTGAATGGTTCCCCAGATATTCGTATGTTGAGGTTCTGAGTCTTAACGTGACGGTATTTGGAGATGGTGCCTTTGGAAACTACTTAGGGTTAGATGAGGTCATGAAGGTGGAGTCCTCATGATGGGATTGTTGCCCTTATAAAAAGAGAAACCAGAGAGCTCACTCTTTCTCCACTTAAACTCAAAGATATCATATGAGCACACCGCAAAATGGAGGCTTCCTACAAGTCAGAAGAGGGCTCAAAGTGAAACCTACATTGTTGGCACCATAACTTTGAACTTTCTGACTCCAGAACTGTGAGAAATAAATTTCTGTTGTTTAAGGTACCCTGTCCATGATATTTTGTCATTGTAGCCTAAGAAAACTAAAAAGTAAAGGTCTAATTTTAAGGCTATTCTCATCTATATGGGTCTTTATATTCCTTAATTATGAGGAAGTTAAAGAAGGATCCCTATCCCCATCTTGAAGGCACTCTATATGTGAGCCCTTTTTCTATAATCTTTCTTGGTTATTTCAGATGCCAAATACCTTAATGTGGTAAAAGGATAACAAATAGTTCAGCATTCCTCTAAAGAATGATGAATAAGAAAGTAAAACTAATATTCTCACTCCTTGCTTTTGCAATTCTAAGTGAATATGTACATATTTATTAATAATTTATAATTAATATGTGGCTTGATTCTTTATTCCTAAAAATGGTTAGATATATTGAGATTTATATTTTTCCAGTAAATTGCTTTGAAGCAGCTTACTTGGATCTTTCTAACATGTTATTGTTTTTAGGTGCCATCAACTCAGGTACAACTCATAGTGACTTTATTAAAACAGAAGGAAACACTCCACGATTCTGTACCAGACACACTGTTTTTTATGTTTCAGTCTATTTTTGCAGATACTGTGTCAATACATCTAGTTGACAGTTTTCCTTTGTTTCATTGGCCCTGCACTCTCCCAAACATGATGTCCTCCTCCAGGGATTGGTCCCTCCTGAATACACATCCAAAATGTATAAGACACAGTCTACCCATCCTTATTTCCAAGGAACACTCAGTTGCACTTCTTCTAGGACAGATCTGTTGGTTCTTTTGGCAGTCCATGGTATAGTCAATACTCATTTCCAGGACCACAATTCAAAAACATCAATTCTTTTCCTGTCTCTCTTACTCAATGTCCCGCTTTCACAACAGTATGATGTGAATGAAATTACTATGGCATGAGTCAGGTGCATCTTTGTCTTCAATGTGACCTCTTTACTTTCAACACTTTAAACGGGTCTTTTGTAACTGCCTTTCCAAATGCAATGCATCTTTTGATTTCTTGACTTCTGCTTCCATGGGTGTTGACTGTAGAACCAAATAAAGCAAACTCTCAGACAACCTCAATCATTTTTCCATTTATAATGAAGTTGCATATAACTCAGTTATAAGGATTTTGTTTTGTTGATGTTGAGGCACAATCCATACTGAAGACTGTGCTCATGGTTCTTCATCAGTAAATATTTCAAATTCTCTTCACTTTCAGCAAGAAAAGTTGTGTCATCTGCATAACACAAATTGTTAATGAGTCTTCCTGCACTCCTGATGCCATGTTCTTCTTCATAAAGTCCAGCTTCTCAGAACATTTGCTTAGCATAGAGATTGAAGAGGTATGATGAAAGCATACAACCCTGAAGAACACCTTTCTTGACTTTAATCAGTGTTTTCTTGTTCTGTTCTAATGACTGCCTCCAGGTTCATGTACAGATTCCTCATGAGTAAAATTAAGTGCTCTGGTATTCCCATCCTTCACAATGTTATCCATAATTTGTTATATTCCACACAATCAAACTCCTTTGTATACTAAATAAATCATACATAGACATATTTCTGGTATTCTTTGCTTTCTTCATCATCAGCAATGATGTCCCTGGTTCCATGCCCTCTTATGAATCTGGCTTGATTTTTCAGCAACTCCCTGTCTATATAATATTGTAGTCACTTTTGGATGATCTTTAGAAAATTTTGCTTGCATGTAATATTAATGATAGCATTCAATAGTTTCCTCATTTGGTTGGAAAGGCACAAATCTGGATGTCTTCCAACCAGTTCACTAGGTAGTTGTTTTCCAAATCTCTTGGCATAAATAAGTGAGCACCTCCAGTGCTCCATCTGTTTGTTAAAACATCTCAATTGTATTCCATCAACTCTTAGAGCCTGCTCTTTCACCAATTCCTTTAAGGCAGCTTCCACTTTGTTCTTCAGTATCATTAGTTCCTGGTCATATGCAACCTCTTGAATTGGCTGGTCATCCACTGATTCTTTTTGGTATAATGACTCTGTGTATTCCTTCCATCTTCTTCTCGTGTTTTCTGCCTCACTTAATGTTTTGTATGTGGAATCCTTCAGTACTGCCACTCAAGACTTGTATTTTTCTTCAGTTCCTTAAGCTTGAGAAAAACAGAGCACGTTCTTCCCTTTTGGTTTTCTATCTCCAGTTCTTTGCACCTGTCATTATAATACTTGATTTTGTCTTCTTGAGCTGCCTTTTGAAATCTTCTGTTTATTTCCTTAACTTCATCATGTCTTCCTTTTACTTTAGTTACTCCACATTCAAGGGCAAGTTTCAGAGTCTCTTTTAATGTGTCATTTGGTCCTTTCTTTTTTTCCTTTTTAATAGCCTTTGCTTTCTTCATGAATGATGTCTTTGATATCATGCCACAACTCATCTTGTCTTCTATAATTAGTGCCTACTGCATCAAACCTGTTCTTCAAGTGGTCTCTGAACTCAAGTGGGATATACTCAACATATCTTGGCTCTCATACTCTTGTTCTAATTTTCTTCAGTTTCAGTTTTAACCTGCATATGAACAGTTGATGGTCTGATCCACAATCAGCACTTAGTCTTGTTTTGACATTTGACGTTGAGATTTTCCAATATATCTTTCCACAAGTATAGTCAGTTTGCCTCCTTTCTATTCCATCTGGTGAATTTCATGTGTTTGGTCACCATTTGTATTGGTGAAAAAAATGTATTTACCATGAAAAGGTCATTAGTTTTAGAAAATTCTATCATGCAATCTCCAGCATCAATTCTATCACCAAGGCCAAATTTTCCAACAACTGAGCCTTCTTCTTATTTCCAACTTTTGCATTTCAGTCACCAGTAATTTGCAGTATATTCTGATTGCATGTTTGATCTACTTCAGGTTTCAGGATCTGGTAAAAATCTTCACTATCTTCATTTGTGGCCTTAGTGGTGGTTGTGTAATTTGAATAATAGTCATATTAACTAGGCTTCCTTGTAGGCATATGGATATTATTCTATCACTCACAGCATTGTACTTCAGGACAGATCTTGAGATGTATTTTTTGATGATGAATGTAACCCCATTTCTCTTTAAACTGTCATTCCCAACATAGTATATGATATGATTATCTGATTCAAAATGGTCCACACCAGTCCATTTTAGCTCTCCAATGCCTAGAATGTCAATGTTTATGCACTTCATTTCCCTTCTGATGATTTCTAATTTTCCCAGTTTCATACTGTGTATAGTCCATGTTCCAATTATTAACAGATGTTTATAGTTTTTCCTCCTCATTTTGCATCATGTCACATCAACAAATGGAGGTCCCTGGGGTTTTACTCCACTCCAGTCATTAAAGCAGGCTCCACTTTGAGAAGGCAACTCTTCCCCCAGTCCTCTTTGGAGTGCCTTCAAACCTGGGTGGCTCATTTTCTGGAACCATATTTGACAGTGTTTCTCTGCTATTCATGGGGTTTTCAATGACTAATTGTTTCTGGAGTGGGCTGCCAGGTCTTACTCCTTAGTCTGCCTTAGTCTGAAAGCTCAGGTGAAACCTGTCCACCATGGATGACCTTGCTGGTATTTGTAATACTGATAGCATAGCTTTTAGCATTACACCAATATGCAAGTGCCCACAGTATGGGTAACCAACAGAAATGTGGGGGCTAATATATTAGTGACTATTTTATTTCTTGGCTTGAATGCTTAAATGAGCTCATGTTTTTCCCTACATCCTCTGTAACAGGGAAAGCAATTAGGCTATTTGCCATGTCCCACATTCTGTTGTGATATTTAGTCAAGAAATGCCAGAGAAGGATTTCCACAGACCTTTGTCTGGGGTCAAAACATATGAGCATGCCGCAGATGGCTGAAGTAATAGATCTCAATTCCTTCTTTTTCTCTTTTTCTCTGCTCTTGAACTTGTCTCAGATAAAATATTTTATGTGCAGATTCATATGGCAAAGACTTACATAATGATAAACTGATGTATAGTATTTTAACTGAGGAAAGACTAATTCCATTTCCTCTATACAATTTGAAATAATTTACTATAAACCATGAAACAATCAGAGATAGGGGTGTAACTCAGTGATAGAGTGCTTACCTAACAAGCATGAAGCCCTGGGTTACTTCCCAAGCGTGCGCGTGCACACACACACACACATTTGTTTTTAAATATGAATATTTACACTTGTTTTTCCCTACATGTCTATCAATTTGCTGCACTGCGGGGGCTTGTGTGTTGCAATGAGGACGAAAGCTATGCCACTGATACCTCAGATATCAGCAGGGTCACCCATGGTGGACAGGTTTTAGCTGAGCTTCCAGATAAAGACAGACTAGGGAGTAGGCAGCAGCAAACCACACACAAAACAACAAGCCATTGAAAACCCTATGGATAGCAAAGAAACATTGTCAGATATGTTGTTGTTGTTGTTGTTGTTGTTGTTGTTGTTGTTGTTGATGTTATTAGGTGCCCTCGAGTCGGTATCTGACTCATAGCGACACTACATACAACAGGCGACACACAATTGTCAGTGCTTCTCTGCTGTTCATAGGGTTTTCCATGGCAGATTGATTTTTGGGAGTGGGTTGTTGGGTTCATCTCCCAAGGCTAAATCACCTGGTTTTCCCAAGCGGTCTCCCATCCAAGTACTAACCAGGCCTGACCCTGCTTAGCTTCCGAGATCTGACGGGATCAGATGCCACAAGACTACAGCTTCAGGCCACTGTCAGATATAGTGCCAGAAAATGAGCCCCCCAGGTTGGAAGGCACTCAAAAGACTAGTGTGGAAGAGTTACTTCCTCAAAGTAGAGCCTACCTTAATGATGAAAATGGAGTAAAGTCCCAAGGACCTCCATCTCCTGATGTGGCATGACTCAAAATGAGGAGAAACATCTGTAAATATGCATTGGTAATTAGACCATGGAATGTACATAGTATGAATCTAGGAAAAGTAGAAATCATTAAAAGAGAAATGGAGGGCATAAACATTGACCTTCTAGGCATCAGTGAACTAAAATTGACTGGCATGGGCCATTTTGAGTCAGATAATCACATGGCCTACTATGCTGAGAATGACTAAAGAAAAATAAGCTGAGCATGGTGGTGCATGACTGTAATCCCAGCAGATCGGGAGGCAGAGGCAAAAGGATTGAAAGTTTGAGACCAGAGGCATTCTGCATAATTTAGCGAGACCTTGTCTGAAAAAGTTTTTTAAAATGGGCTGGAGGTGGCAGCTCAGTGGTCCAGCACTTGCAAAGCATGTGAATGTGAGGCCCTGGGTTCAATCCCCAGTGCCAACAATAAAGAAAGAAAGAAAGAAAGAAAGAAAGAAAGAAAGAAAGAGAAATGGGGTTGCATTCATCATCAAACAAGACATCTCAAGATCTGTCCTGAAATATAGTATTGTAAGTAATACAATAATATCCATATATCTACAAGGAAGGCCAGTTAATATGACTATTATTCAAATTTACACACCCACCACTAAGGCCACAAATGAAGAAAGGGAAGATTTCTACCAGCTTCTACAATCTGAGATAGATCAAACATGCAATCAGGAAATACTGATAATTACTGGTGACTGAAATGCAAAGGTTGGAAACAAAGAATAAGGCTCAGTAGTTGGAAAATATAGTCTTGGTGACAGAAACAATGCAGGAGATTGCATGATAGAATTTTGTCAAACCAAAGACCTTTTTCATTGCAAATACATTTTTTCAACAACATAAACGGTGACTATACACACGGACTTTACCAGATGGAACATACAGTAACCAAATTGGACTGCCTATTTGGAAAAAGACAATGGAAAAGCTCTATACAAAATGTCAAAACAAGACCAGGTGCTGACTGTGGATCAGACCATCAAATTCTCATATGCAAGTTCAAACTGAAGATGAAGAAAATTAGAACAAGTGTACTAGAGCCAAGGTATGACCTTGAGTATATCCCCCCTGAGTTCAGAGACCACGTCAAGAATACGTTTAATGCATTAGACACAAACGATAGGAGACCAGACGAATTGTTGCATGACATAAAAGATGTCATTCAAGAAAAAAGCAAAAGGTCATTAAAAGCACAAGGAAAAAAGAAAAGATCAAACTGCATGTCAAAAGAGACAGTGGAACTTACCCTTGAATGTCAAACAGCTAAAGTAAAAGGAAGACATGATGAAGTTAAGGATCTAAACAGAAGATTTCAAAAGGCAGCTCAAGAAGACAAAAACAAATATTATAATGACATGTACAAAGACCTGGAGGCAGAAAACCGAAAGGGAAGAACACACTCTTTGTTTCTCAAGCTTAAGGAAGTAAAGAAAATAACCAAGCCTTGAGTGGCAATAGTGAAAGATTCTACAGGGAAAATATTAAATGATTCAGGAAACATCAAAAGAAGTTGGAAGGAATACACAGAGAGAAAACAAAAAAGAATTGGTAGATGACAATCCATTTCAAGAGGTTGCATATAAGGAGGAACCAATGGGATTGAAGGATGAAGTGGAAGCTGTCTTGACAGAACTGACAAAACACAAGGCTCCAGGAATTGATGGGATACCAATAGAGATGTTTCAACAAACAGATGCAGCACTGGAGGTGTTAACATGTTTATGCCAACAGATTTGGAAACAGCTACCTGGCCAACTGACTGGGAAGAGATCCCATATTTGTGCCTATTCCCAAAAGAGCAGATCTGACTGAATGTGGAAACTTTCAGACAATATCATTAATATCACACAGAAGCAAAATTTTACTAAAGATCATTCAAAAGTGACTTCAGCAGTATATACACAGGGAATTATCAGAAAATGAAATGGGATTCCAAAGAGGGCAGGGAACCAGGGACATCATTGCTGATGTCAGGTGGATATTAACCAAAAGCAGAGAATATCAGAAAGATGTCTATGTTTTATTGAGTATGTGAAGGCATTTGTCTGTGTGGATCATAATAAATTATGGATAACACTTTGGAAAATGGGAATACCAGAGCACCTCATTGTACTCATGAGGAATCTGTATGTGAACAAGGAGGCACTTGTTCGAATAGAACAAGGAAACACTGCCTTGTTTAAAGTTGAGAAAGGTGTACATCAGGGATGTATACTTTCACCATATTTCTTCAATTTATATGATGAGCAAATAATCTGAGAAGCTGGACTTTATGAGGAAGAATGCAGCATCAGGTTTGGAGGAAGACTCATTAACAAACTGTGTTATGTGGATGACACAACTCTGCTTGCTGAAAGTGAAGATGATTGAAAACATTTACTGATGAAAATCAAAGATCACAGCCTTCAATATGGGTTGTGACTAAATATCAACAACAACAAAAAAAACCTTATGCCTGGGTCAGTATGCAACTTCACAATAAATGGGGAAAAGATTGAGGTTGTCCAAGAGTTTCCTTGGCTTGGCTCTATAATCAACACCCGTGGAAGTAGCAGTCAAGAAATCAAACGATGCATTGCTCTAGAAAATGGTGTGGGTGGCAAAAGATCTCTTTTGAGTATTGAAAAGTAAGGATGTCACATTGAAGACGAAGATGCGCCTGACTCATGCCATGGTATTTTCAGTCACATCATATGGTTGTGAAAGCTGGACATTGAACAAGGGAGACAGGAAAAGAATTGATGCTTTTGAATTATGGTGCTGGAGACGTCTATTGAATATACCATGGACTGCCAAAAGAACCAACAGATCTGTCCTAGAAGAAGTGCAACCAGAGTGCTTCTTGGAAGCCAAGAATGGTCAGACTGCATCTTACATATTTCGGACATGTAGTCAGGAGAGATCAATCCCTGAAGAAAGACATCGTGTTTGGGAGAGTGACAGGTCAATGAAAAAAAGGAAAACCTTCCACCAGATGGATCAACACAGTGTCTGCAACAATGGGCTTAAACATAGATAAGATCATGTGCCTGGCACAGAATCGGGAAGTGTTTCTATCTGTTGTACATAGGGTCACTCGAGGGCACCTAACAATAACAATGACAAATACATGTTTTTGGCTGGGATTTAGCTCAGTTGGTAGAGCACCACTCTGCAGTCTCTGAGGTACTGAGTTTGATTCCCAGCACCATAAAAATGGGAAAAGGATGTGGGAGTCCACTCCCAAGGCAATCTCAAAATAATCAGCTATTCAAAACCCTACAAGGGTCAGTATGAGTCAGACATGACTCAATGGCACCTAACAACAACAATAACAGCATACTTGTTTTGTCTCCTACATTTTAAGACACAGTTCTCCTTCTGTAAGGAAGAAAACAGCATTGTACCCAAAAGCTGTGGAAGAAAGATTTGTTATATTTTAAAACATGTCATTTTTCATAGACATTTGAAATTAGCTCTCATCTACTTTCTTAAAATGTCTAACTTCTTTTCAAGTAATGTTTTAGATATCATTCATTTTATAATTTTATGAAATTTATAATATTATTCATATGGCATAGTGTAATAGCAAATACCTACTACACACTAAACCCAAAGCATCAACCAATGATATATTATTATCTGTGAGAAAGAACACATAGGAAAATTAAATTAAATTAAAGAACCCAAGTAAAAGATATAAGTGTGGATACCAGATAACAT
>VMDO01039260.1:0-12789 GCA_007922755.1 Pedetes capensis
TTTTCCAACTACTGGGCCTTCTTCTTTGTTTCCCACCTTTGCATTCCAGTCACCAGTGATTATCAGTATGTCTTGATTGCATGTTTGATCTATTTCAGATTGCAGAAGCTGATAGAAGTCTTCCCTTTCTTCATTTGTGGCCTTGGTGGTGGGTGCATAAATTTGAATAATAGTCATATTAACTGGCCTTCCTTGTAGGAGTATGGATATTATTCTGTCACTGACAACATTGTATTTCAGGACAGATCTTGAAATGTCTTTTTTGATGATGAATGCAACCCCATTTCTCTTTTTTATTACTCATTATACCTCAGGCAGCATGAGCTTCAATTTCTTATTTGTTCTTCTTACCCCTCATAGAGATGATGTGAAGAAGATTAAGTGGTTCTGCACACAGTGTGGTAAATATCATAGAAGATGAGCACTAATCTTAGGAAAATACCAGTGTAAGTTGACAAACTTGTTCAAATTTTGCACCAATGGGAGACATTACCTTTATTTTCTTCAGGAAACAATTCCATTATTTTTGGAAGGTGACAATCTGTCTCTGTTTTCAAGTATGTTTTCTATACAGACATTCTTGAAAAATATGTCAGGGCAAGGTGGCCAATGCTTCCTTACAAGAAAGCAGAAATATAAGAGATGTATGAATAATCATCTCCCAATAATAACCAGATCAGATAAAGTTACTGCAGACTTATATGTTCTCTGATTTTACTCAAAATTTTTTCCATTTAATTATCATACATTCATTGGTATTTTGTTCCTTCCTAAAATTAACTCAAATATGATCAAATATGGCAAATAAGCATTTCTAATGATGTTAGACCCTATAAGTTGAATATTATTTTTTACATCTTTTTAAAATGCTACTGTCTTTATCTTTTTTCTATTGTGCATTATGTAACTGTAGTCTTTTAAATAAAACCATTGCTTATTCTTATTTCTCTACAATAGACATTCTGTCACTTTCTATATTTTATTTTCAGATACCTATGAATAAACAATATTAGTAATACTTCCAAAGTTAATGTTGGTAAAATGCTTTCTTGATGAAAAATTGTCAATCAAAACTATACTAATGTTCAAAGTGTGTTTCAAAACTGTCGTGGTGACATAATAAAAGACATGAAACAAGAGAGTAGCTTCAAACAAACTTCATTTGATCAAAGTGTTAGGAGCTGATGCTAAGGAATGTACTAACTACCTGTAATACAAACAATTATTTAATGCAACATTAAGAGCAATCCCCATTATTCTTTTTTCTTACAAACTTGACAGATTACAATGAAAAAAATCAATTAATTGAAAGTAGACAAGCTTATCCAATTGGTGGTTCAGATATTTGCCCACAAAAATGACATCAAAAAGATGTTTGAAATATATTTTGAATGTACTATATTGAAATGTATGTGAGCATTTTTAAGAAATTATGGTTTTCCTACATTAGAAATTCCATTTATTAATGAGAGGGAGTAGTTTGGTTGACTCAGTGAGAAGAACATGAATATATGATCATGAATGAATTAAACAAGATGTTTTTGAAAGTAAAGTATGCTGGGGTGGGTTGTAGCTCGTAGAAGAGCACTTGCTTAGCAAGCAAAAAATCAATTCAGGGTATTTCATAAGGCATAAGTCTAAGGGATTTTTACCTAGGACTACCTGAAATTCTTGTAATTAAATTAAACCAGTATAATCAGTGGTAGAGGAAGCACAGTATCTTAATAGAAGATAATCATGATAAGAGGAAAAGAGAAAAAAGATGCATAATAGAGTGGCTTCATGTAAGAGGAAAGAGGAAAATTATGCATAAAAAGGTAAAAATTAAGTGGAAGTGATTCTCCTTTGAATATTAATAAGGAAAAATACAATTTGCAAAAAATCTTAGTTATCTAATAGAGAAAGTATGTCATGTTAGGAAACAAATTGTTAGATGAGCTTTATGGCAATATAAGATTTATATAACCTTTGACTAATCAATACGCATTTCATTCAGATAGTTTCAATACCACAAAAGGAGACGCCTCAGAGTATATACAGAAATCAGTTACTGTGTCCAATAAACTTCTTCTATGGTGGTATGGTTTGTTTCCCCCTTGTAAAAGAGATGAATGTGGCCACTAACTGGTTATAAAGAGAGTGCTATTCACTATGTAACTACTGCAAGTATATAGCTGACTGTTGTGAATAAATAATTCCAATTCAAGGATTAGAAAAATTCCTGTTGTCAGGGAAATGGAAAATTAGTCTCAGAATGTGAATCTTATGGCAATATACTTTATGTTTCTTCTGTTCACATCACAGTCAAGGGTGATCACAGACCTAGGTCCCCTGGTGAGTCTAGAACCATATAAGATTTCTAAACAGCAAAAAAGAAAGATTAAACTAATCTCTAATTCCAATTAAAAATAAAATTTAATATATTCATAGTTAAGCTAGTAATTGTAACTGCTAGGAAGATATGAATGGGTAAGAGTAATAAACAGGAAGACAAATATGAGTATTCTGTTGTTGTTAGGCACCTTCAAGTCGGTATCCAACTTATAGCAACCCTACCTACAACAGGCAAAACACTATTGTCAGTGTTTCTCTGCTGTTTATAGGGTCTTAAATGGTGGATTGATTTTTGGGAGTGGCTGGCCAGGTCTTTCTCCCAAGCCTACAGCACCTGGTGTTCCCAGGCGGTCTCCCATCCATGTACTAACAAGGCCCAAACCTGCTTAGCTTCTGACATCTGACAGGATTGGAGGCCACAGGGCTATGGCTGCAGGCACGAGTATTCTATAGGTATGCAAATCTTTTTACAGCATGAAAAAAAGCAGGGAAACTTGTTATAGTCCTAGTACCCTCTGGATCTCCTTTTATAAGATATATAACATATTCAATTATTTGAAAGTTATATCATTATTTCTATATATCTAAAGAAGGGAAGAGCATTTCTTGTCCTTTCTACTACTAGATAAAAATAATTATCATTTCATAGAATTTAGGTTTTTTATATGTTTACTTTGTTTTTGATGAACAGTGAAATGCACATATGTAAAGGGTGAAAACTAGTGAATTTTGAACAATGTATTCAGCTGCATAATGCACATGTCCAACAAGAGAATTTCCAGAAAATTATCTCACATCAATTTCCAATTAATGCTTATCCTTTAACCTCACTGTTCTAACTTCTATCATTGTATACTTTTGTGGTTATTTTTAGACCTTCATATTTAGTAGTGCTTTTTGGAATATAGTTTATCTAGCTCAGTATATTGCTGTTAGGTGACATAGAATCAGTATCCAACTCATTGGGACCCTGTGTACAACAGGTAAAACACTATTGTCAGTGCTTCTCTGCTTTTCATAGGGTTTTCAATGGTGGCTTGATTTTTGGGAGTGGGAGGCCAGGTCCTACAGCACATAGTGTTCCCAGGCAGTCTCCCATCCAAATACTAACCAGACCAACCCTGCTTAGCTTCCGAGATCTGAGGGGATCTGATGCCACAGGTCTATAGCTTCAGGCCTGGCTCAGCACAGTGTTAGAATAATACATATTTTTTCATGAATCACAGGTGCATTTATTTTATTTTTCAGTTGTACTCCATTAGGTCATTATTCTGATATTTATCAATCTATGGTTAATATGTTCATTTGTTATATATTGCTATATAGCAAATTATCACATAGTGACTTAAAGAGCACATATTTATGATCTCACAATCCTTGTGGGTCAGGAGTCCCAGCAATTCTGAGCTAAATCTTTTGTTTCAGAATCTTTGTCAAAATCAAAGTGTCAGCCAGGCCAGAAGGCTATGGGGAGTTCAAATAGTGAAGAGTATATGTCTCCACATTCACATGGTTATGACCACAATTTATTCTGGTACATTGTTAGACTAAGAGTCTCAATTCATTACCCCCAGTTGGCAAGAACATACAATTAGGTCTTTACTTTGTGATTATGCAAACAAAAGTTTGCATAATTAAAGTCAGTAAGCAAGAGAGTCTGAACTGATCTAAGTCACAGTTTTATGTAGCTTAATCATGGAAGTGACATCCCATTTCCTTTATTTCATTGATTAGAAGCAAGTTCCTCAATCAGCTCATATGATGAAGAAGGGATTACACAGGGGCATGAACACAAGGAAATGGAGGTCAGTAAGGATCATCTTAGAGTCTACCTGCCAGCTATTTTCATTCATTGATTATTACTTTTGGTTGAACTGGAAAAACATTTACTTCACAATTATTTTAAAACAATTTTCACAGAATATAGATATATGTACTCTTACAACATACATGCCTGCAGCATGTGGCATCCGATCCCATCAGATCTCGGAAGCTAAGCAGGGTCAGGCCTGGTTAGTACCTGGATGGGAGACCGCCTGGGAACACCAAAAGCTGTAGGCTTGGGAGAAGGACCTGGCAACCCCCTCCCAAAAATCAATCTGCCATTGAAAACCCTATGAACAGCAGAGAAGCACTGATAATAGTGTTTCCCCTGTTGTACAGAGGGTCGCTATGAGTCGGATACTGACTCGATGGCACCTAACAACAACAACAACAACAACATACATATTCACTTATGTGTAAGTAGCAAAGCTGACTCCAGATGAATTTAAAATTTTAAAAATAATTAAAAATTTGAGAAAAGAATATAATATAATAGCAAATAACTGTTACATAGTTCCAAAAAGTATACTACAACTATCATTCAAATATCAGAAATAAAAGAAAGAGAGAAATCAAGGATGTGGTAGAGTGTGCCTGTAGTCCCCGCTATCTGACATATCGAGGCAGATGAGAAGATTGTAAATTTGAGGTCAGCTTGAACAACAGAATAGGACATTGTCTCAAAACAGAAACAAAATACAGAAGGTCAGAAAAATATTTGAGCTCTCCATAATTAAGAGAAAGAACCTAATTACTGATCTAGAATGCTGAAAAGATATTAGACCAAAAAAAAAACAAACAAACAAACTATACTTAGCTATGGTATTTTCAGTCACATCATATGATTGTGAAAGTTGCACATTGAATAAGGGAGACAGAAGAAGAATTGATGCTTTTGAATTATGGTGCTGGAGATGAATATTTAATATGCCATGGACTATTAAAAGAATCAACAGATCTGTCCTAGAAGAAATGCAACCCGAGTGCTCCTTGGAAGCAAGGATGGCTAGACTGCATCTTATGTATTTTGGACATAGAGTCAGGAGGGACTAATCACTGGAGGATGAAATGTTTGGTATAGTGGCAGGTCAAAATAAAAAAAGTAAACCCTCAACTAGACACATTGACAATGTGTCTGCAACAATGGGCTTAAACATAAATATTATCTTCTTCCTGGCACAGAATCAGGGAGTATTTCATTCTGTTGTACATAGGGTCACTATGAGTTCAACTTGACTCAAGGGCACCTAACAACAACAGCACCTAGTAATAGAATTCATATTGTAGAAAATCAAAGTTAAAAATAAATCTTGAGCGGGGTTTTTTGCGTACACCTACAATTCCATGTATTCGTGAGGCTACAGCAGGAAGAGTGCAAGTGTGGGGCCACAGGTAATCTGTGCAATACAGTGAGTCTTTGGCTGAAAATAAAAATTAGAGAAGGTTCTGAGGAAGGAAGGAAGGAAGGAAGGAAAGAAGAAAAGGAAAGAAAGAAAGAAAGAAAGAAAGAAAGGAAGGAAGGAAGGAGAAGGAAAGGGAAGGAAGGAAGGGGAAGGGAGGGAGGGAAGGAGGGAGGAAGGGAGGGTAAAGAAAAGAAAGGAAAGGAAAGGAAAGGAAAAGAAAGGAAAGGAGAAAAGAAGAGAAGAGAAGAGAAGGGAAGATGGGTAGGAGGAAGAAAGAAAAGGAGGGAGGGAAGGAGGAAGAGAATGAAAAAATTTCAGTAAATAGTGACAGAAGAAAAATAATAGCATACTTACAGAGAAAGCATAAGAAATACAGTTGACTTCTAGCTGATGAAACTATAAAACCAAAAAAGTGAACCAAAATGTTTAAAATATTCAAAGCTATAAAAGAAAAAAGTATCCAGGCCATACAAAATCCAGAATTTTGTATGCAGATAAATATCATTCAAATCAATGTATAAAGACTTTATCAGAAACCCCAAACCTCTCTCTCTTCAACATCCCCCAAAATGTGAGGCATGTTACTGTCAGCACATTGACTTTTCAAAGATATTTTAAAAACATTTTCAGGAAGAATGAAAATTATGAGTCAGAAATCCAAACCATAGAAAAATGAAGAATATCAGAGAAGTGACAAATAAAATATTTTGTGTTTTATTCTTTAGTGCTCTAAATGGTAATTGTTGATTTAAACACATAATGGGTTAAGAAGTGAAATAAGACAAAAGTCTTATTAAGTGACAGGAAAGAGAAACCTGGGAATGCTCTGCCAAAAGTATCTGCCCTATATGTGAAGGAGTATTTCAAAGTGAACTTCAATTATTTTAAAATGTACATTGGAAACTCGAGGAAAACCACTGAAAATTTTAACTGCTATTACTATTCTAAGAGAAGAGGAAAATGTAATCATGTAAAATGAGCGATTAAAATTACAAATGTCAGAAAAAGGGAGAAAATGCACAAAGAAAAATATAACAAATTGTGAACAATAACAAAATAGTGGATATTAATCCTACTATATCAATAATAATTTTCACTGTGAATAACTTATACAGAAATGAATAGTCAGAGATTGTCAACTAATACATGTCTAAGAGGGACACATTTCAACCACACAGAATAAAATAGTTAAAAGTAATGGAAGAAAATATATTCCATACTAACCTCAGACCAAAAAAAAGCTGGTGTAGCTGGTTTATTTCAAAACAAAATAAACTTCAGAATTATAAAATTATCAGACACCCTTCATGATGAAAGAAAAATTAAAAAGAAATGAACTCTCTGCACCACTAGAAATGCAGGGGTAATTCCTCAACTAGGTAAAGAACACCTATAAAAACTTATACTAACATGATATGTAAAAGTCATAAAGTAGGATACTTCTCTCCAAAACAGGGAGAACTTGAAATTTTTTATCTGCCTAAAAAAATCTCAAATAATAGAAACAAAAACCTCCTGGAACTAGTAAGCAAGAATACTAAGGTAATAGATTTAAAAAGTTAATGTAAAAAGCCAATTATTTTCCTAAAAATTAGCAAAGAATAACTAGAATAAGAAATTTTCAAAATTACATATTCATATGGACTCCAAATAAGAACAAAGTTTCAAATAGAAATCTACTCAAATTAGAAAAAATATATATATAGGCTAAAAATAGAAAACTGGACCAAAAAATCAAATATCAAAAATCAAGAATTTAAATAAACAAAGAAATAGTTTGTGTTCATGAACTGAAATGAATTGAAAAGCTAAAAATTACTAAGATGTCATTTTTTCCAACTTGGTCTATTGCCTCCATGCTATAACAGTCAAAATACAGCAAGTCATTTTGTAGATATCAGCATAATTATTCTAAAGTTCATATGGAATAGTCAAAGATTTAGAATAGCCACCATAGTATTTAAGAGCATTGAAGTTAGAGGAATAATGGTACTTGGTTTTAGGACTTACTGTAAACCAAAAGCAATCAAATATAGACCCACACATATACTCTTACCCCTTGGTAAAGGGTAAGCGTAACTCAAAGGAGAACATGTAGATGTAGTCTGTTCAGAAGATGACATTGAAAAACATGGAGACCAATACTATATTGCACTGGCTGCTGAGCAAATGCAGTCTAACAGTGTGCCCAGTAATGCAGGAAATAACATTTCATATGTTTCAATGCATCCTACCTTGAGTAGAACTTTTGTCAAAAATCTGTTTATAATCCACTGTTCATCAAACAGTGCTCTTTCTGGTGAACTATAGTGATAGTCAAGATCCCCTAGAAGTATTTTCCAAAAAAAAAAAAAAAAAAAAAACCCTTATCAGGTCTGGCTACTTTTTCCTTCTTACAGATGTGATGGCGGAAGTTAGTAGATAATTCATAGATGTGTTTCTGACCAATTTTTCATGACTTTCTCAAGGATTTTACTGCTCCTGTTTATTCAGGAGGCTCTGACTCTATGGACTGATGTTTGGAATTACATAAATGACTGTAATGTAGTATGTTAAATATAAATTCAGTTTGCCAGATCAAGCATGAGTATTTTCATATAAGTGAAATTAGATTTTAGTGTACTATCCACAATTTTATTCTTCACTAAGTGGGATGTTTATGAGCCAATCCATTTTCCTTATCTTGGCACCATCACCATACTCAGGAACTCAACTGTCCAGAGAATATCAATTATAATTGTTCCTTTTTCTCAAATGAAAATACTCAAATGAAAATTCGTGGAGTCAGAACTTTAGATATAAGGAAGGTAGAAAAGTAATTTTGTAATAGGAATAGAACACAACAATTAAAAGATTATGTTGAAATCCTGGAATTTCCTTTCTTTTTTTTTCTTTTTCTTTTTTTTTTTTTTTTTTGGGGTACTGGGGGTTTAACCCAGGGCCTCGCGCCTGCATGCTCTGCAATTGCTGGACCACTAAGCTGCACCTCAGCCCATTTTTTTTTTTTTTTTTTACTTTTTGAGACAGAGTCTCGCTAAATTACGCAGACTGCCTCTGGTCTCGAATTTGCGATCCTCCCGCCTCCGCCTCCCAAGATGCTGGGATTACAGGCATGCGCCAGCACACCCAGCCCATGGATTTTCCTTTCATGAGCTCTGTGATTTATGGGGACCTTGATTTAGTGTGCCTTTCTTGTCCGTAAAACAAAAATAATACCAAAAAGGATAATAGGGAAGATTCTTAGATCCCTATACTAAAGGTTCAAATAATATTAGCTACTTATCAACATCATCATGGTCATTAGGCTGCTATGTTCATTCACACAGGACAAAAACTCATTAATCATATTTATATATTATAATCATAAGTGAATATGACACTTGAGGATATGTGTATCCTTCAAATCCAAAACTTCCTTGGTGATCCAACCTAATGCTTCTTATAGAGAACATATTCAATGTAGTACCTCCTCAATAGGGAGCTGTATGCTGTATTTTTTTTTAAAGTAAAAGGATATGAGGATGAACATTTTAACACTTGGTGAAAGTGATTTTCCCTAATGGATTGTCAATGGGAATGATTATAATAAAAATATAAGACAGCCTTATGTTTATCTATTATGTTAGTGTGGGATCTATGGTTATATTAATTACATTTGTACTTCAAAGTCATCATTTATTAATTGTTAGCACAAAGTCACAGAGGCACATGTTTTGGAAATTACTAAAAAAATGACCACCTCTAATGTCTTTTATCAAAAATATCATTGCAGATCATCACATTATTTATCCTTTTCTAAATTAGATACATTGCTTGTTCTCATACATTTATCTATTAACATTGCACATTGCTTTTTTTGTAAATAAGGTTTTATTTTATTTTAAAAATATCCACAGGGGTGTTAGTTTGTTTTCTCTCTCTTCTAATTTCCTCAATCCATTCCCTGGCAATAGGCAAGGTATCTGGCTATCTAACATGAATACTTGAAAAGCTTCTTGTAAAGAATGAACTACAGCCTGCTTTAAGAATTGCATAAAAAATCTTCGGTGCAGGGAAAAAAGGCTCTGGGACCTTGGATGTCGTTTCCAAGAGAGACAAATTTATAGGTATAACAGTCTGTCTTTTATAACTGACATGCAAGGTCCCAGAGGCCTTTTTTTTTTTTTTTCCTTATCACTAAGGATTTTTCATGCCTTTCCTAAAAATGAAAAAAAAAAAAAAAAAAAAAAAAAAAAACTATGAGTGGAATGTGTAGACATTTTGCACACATAAAGGGAACTTATCAGTTCTGCTCTAGATCCATACCCCAAAATCAATTTCAATATTACACTAAAACTTTATCTTTAGTAGAAATGAGACCTCTACATCATTGTAATAAAGAATTATTAAAATTAAGTTTGCTCAGCAAATTTCACCAGAAACCAATAACAAAGCAGTTAACTGCCCATACAGAGTGTAGCAGGAACCAAGTGAGACATATTCTCTTTGGGACTCATTTAAAGAAGTATGGTTTTCACTCAGAAATCTGCAACAGAAATACAAATGACATGTACTAATGTCCTAAAGGGCTAAGCAAGCTCTTCAAAATGACATTTACTGTACAGTGTCTAGGGAATTGGTGAAAAATAACTGTGTCTCAATAGGACTAAAATATTAGATAGCACAGCCCTATGTGTATTATCTTAAAACTGTTTCTAATCATATAAAAATGTTGATCAACCAGTAGGACCACTCAGGCACAGGACTTGGTCTACCTTTACAGGCAGTAATAATTTCCTTTCTACCTTTGACTAAAATGGTAATAGCTTTCTGATCTAAACAAAGTACAGTATAGATTCCTTTGATCTATGAATGTGGTACATATAACTCACTTGATTTTGTTTAATTCATTATTTTTTACAATTTTCAATGTACATGTCTTGTTGTTGTTGTTAGGTGTCATGGAGTCAGGTCGGACTCATAGTGAACCTATGTACTACAGAAAAAAACACTCTGATACTGTGACATGCTTGGCATGGTCAGTGCTTCTCTGCTATTAGTAGAGATTTCAATGATGGTTTGTTTTGGGATTGTTTCAGGAGTGGCCTGCCCAATCCTTCTCCCACTGCATGTCTTATATATATTTAATTTTGCTTATCACTAAATATTTCATGTTTTCAAGGTTATTATGTATAGTGTTTTAAAAGTTTAATTCATGTTTTATTGCTAGTATATAAAAGTGCTATATTTTAATCATTGTGCTGTTTACTATTCATAATTAAAAGAACTAGTCACTTAAAATAGTGAATTTTATTGTATATAAATTATGTTAGTAAACTTGAATCAAGACTAGTGCTGGTAATATATTTATTGGCTAGGACTTAGAGGATTACTAAGTAAGATAATACATATAACATGTTTATCATATTTCCTAAAATATTCATTTCACGTTATTATTTTTGAAAATTTTTAAATTATGTTTTCTTTGCTATATATTAATTTTTCATTGCAATGCACACACTTGGGAATTCAGTTAGAATATTATTTGCATGTGGAAATAAAGCACCTTAATATAGAGTTCTATTTTTTTCAGTATTAGGGGATTGAACTCATTGCTTTGCACATAGCTTGCAAATTCTCTAACACTGGGCTGTATCTCTGACCCATTTTCTAAAATTTATTTTCTTTAAATCTTGAGACAGGATCTTTCTAAGCTATACAGGCTTCCTGTGACCTCAAACTTCCTCCTGCCTCTGTCTTCCCAGTCTTTGGTATTACAGGCATGAGCTACCACACCTGGCCTACTTTACAGTTCTTAACATTACCATATAGATCCAAATAAAGACAGAGCATGTTACTGGTTTAAATCTTCCAGGCTGGGTCCTTTGAAATGATTTTATTCTGGGTTGAATACTCTTGGTATTCCTGCTCACACATTTTTCTTATCGAGAACTATATTGTCTTTCAATTCTAACTTCATTAATCAGGTTCAATAAAATTTTGTTTGTGTTTTGCTCACCTTTTTCCTCAGTTATTTGTTGGCATAAAACAAACCTTCTATTCATTTTGTTGTTGTTGTTGCTTTGAGGTACTGGGGATAGCATGCTGGATAAGTACTCTCCTGTGAGCTACATTCCAAATCCATCATCTTATGTTTATCTTAAGAGCAGGATGGGAGTATTGTGCTTGGCACTGCTTTGTTGTCTTCTTGCACTTCACTGACATGTTCTTGGTAGCAACTAACTCTTCTTCCACTTATCAGATGATTGGCAGTAGGATTTCAAATCCCCCTAGAAGTGTATGGCCTATGCAGTATTAATTGTAATAATAGAATAGTAATAGTTATAATACCCCACACGTCTGTCAGTTTGCCACACTGTGGGGGCTTGCATGTTGCTATGAGGCTGAGAGCTCTACCACTGTAACCTCGGACATGAGCAAGGTTACCCATGGTGGACAGGTTTTCAGCTGAGCTTCCAGACTAAAACAGACTAGGGAGTAGGACCTGGTGAGCCAATCCCGAAACAACTAGCCATTGAAAACCCTATGGATAGCAAACAAACACTGTCAGATATAGTGCCAGAAAATGAGGCCCCCAGGTTGGAAGGCACTCAAAAGACTACTGGGGAAGAGCTGCCTCCTCAAAGGAGAGTCTAATGTGATGACGGAAATAGAATAAAACACCAGGGTGCTCAACTTGCTGATGTGGCACAACTCAAAATGAGGAGAAACAACTGTAAATATCCATTAATAATTGGAACATGTAATGTACATAGTATGAATCTAGGAAAATTAGAAATTATTAAAAGAGAAATGGAATGCATAAACATTGACATTCTAGGCATCAGTGAGCTAAAATGGAGCAGGACAGGCCATTTTGAGTCAGAAAATCATATGGTCTACTATGCTGGGAATGATAAACTAAAGAGAAATGGGGTTGCATTCATCATCAAAAAAGACATTTCAAGATCTGTCATGAAATACAATGTTGTCAGTGATAGAATAATATCCATATGCCTACAAGGAAGGCCAGTTAATATGACTAATATTCAAATTTATGTACCCACCACTAAAGACCCAAGTGAAGAAAAGGAAGACTTTTATCAGCTTCTGCAATCTGAAATAGATCAAACATGCAATCAAGACATACTGATAATCACTGGTGACTGGAATGCAAAGGTTGGAAACAAACAAGAAGGCTCAGTAGTTGGAAAATATGGTCTTGGTGACAGAAATGAAGCTGGAGATC
>VMDO01039261.1:0-12701 GCA_007922755.1 Pedetes capensis
TTTTTTTTTTTTTTTTTTTTTTTTTTTTAAGGTAATGATGTTATATCAAGAGCACATTGTACTCTTGGGTTTGGGACTGGTTGAATCTGCACATAACCCTTCTATAAAAAGAAAGGTTAATTAAATGATAGCTAAGGTTTCTGAGAGGGCTGGGATTTAGCTCAGCTGGTAGAGCGCTGCTCTGCAGTCTCTGAGGTCCCGAGTTCGATTCCCAGCACCGCAAAATGGGAGAAGGACGTGGCAACCCACTCCCAAGGCAATCCCGAAACAATCTGCCATTGAAAACCCTATGAGGGTCGCTATGAGTCAGACACGACTTGACGGCACCTAACAACAACAACAAGGTTTCTGAATATGTGGTCTTTAACTGTAAAATGGAAAACATATTTTTGGCTTTCTGTTAATAGAAGATTTTTAATTAAGAATAAGTTGACTTTAAGATAAGTTGCCACAGGATATAAACCTCCTGAGAGCAGGGATTACTTGTCTGATTTGTTCACTGCTCTAGCCACAGAATTTAAAATAGTGCATGCACTCAGTAGGCACTCAATAAGTATTTGTTGAGTAGATGAATTATCTCACTTACATTATTTTTGAATCAGGCATTCATTATTCATTATTCTGGTTATTAGATGTGGCCTTAGACTACTGCCTGGTTGTTGTTGTTGTTAGGTGCTGCAGAGTGGATCCAACTCATAGCGACTCTACATACAGCAGATGAAGCACTCCTTGACACTGTGCCATTCCCAGCACTGTATCAGTGCTTCTCTGCTATTCATAGAGTTTTTAATGGCTGATTGTTTTTTGGGAGTGGGTTGCTGGGTCCTTCTCCCAAGCCTGATGTTCCCAGGTGGTTTCCCACCCAAGAACTAACCACACCTGACCCTACTTAGTTTCTAAGTGCTGACAGGATTGGATGCCTGGGTGGTATGGCTGCAGACACTGCCTGGTTAGCTATAGAAATGTCTCCAGGAAGGTGTGCTAATGTGATATATATTCCCAGGCCTGCTTTTACAGTTTTCTGACTCAGTAGGTTTGGATAGGGTCAGTCAAAAGACTTTTAAGAACAACCATGTTTAGGACCCTCTGACTATCCCTTGAGAACAGCCCTATTTGTAAAATGTTTTGAAATATTCTTTTTTACAGTTATATTACAACCTTTTCATGTAGTATAAGATAGAAGCTCTTGTTGGATTAAGCCAGTATATTTCCTATAGATTAGTTCTCAGCAGGGGGCAATTTTTCCCCCAAGAGACATTTGGCAATATTTGAAAACGTTTTTGTTTGTCAAAATTGGAGAGAGGAGGTTGACACAACTGGCATCTAAAAGGTAGAACCCAGGGATGCTACTGAACACCCCACAGTATACAGGACAGCCTCCACAATAAAAACTTATCTGACCCAAAGTGGCAGTAATACTGAGCTTGGCAAACTTTGTTTTCCTATGGGCTAATTTATTGTGAAGCTTTGCTGTCGTGTAAAGGTTATATTTCAGATACATGGAGTGATCCTTGTTACTCCCAAATGCCTACAAGAATAGGTCACTTGCAGTAGGCCTTCCTTGGATGGTATGCAAAGATTTTGTTTGTTTCAATATACATAAAAAGCCCTTGGAATTAATTTTTCAGAAGTCTTTGAGATAGCAGTATATTCCATAATTTTTTTCTTAATTGACAATGATTGTATAAGTGTATAGGGTATAATGTGATGTCTTATTATATGTTTACAATGCGGAATGATTAAATCAGAATAAGTAACAAATCCATCAGCTCACATACTTATGCATTTGTGTTTTGTGTGTGTAAAGTATTTAAAATCTACTTGTAGCAATTTTGAAATATATAATGCATTATTTATTATAGTTACCATTCTGTACAATAGATCACTAAAGCCTCTTGTCTAACTGAAATTAGTACCCTTTGATCAACATCCTCCTTTCCAAGAGTATTCTGTAATCTTTGTATCACTTGGCTAAAATATTGATTAAATCATGATTGTAGAAAGTCTTTATACTTAGAAAGTTGGGGGGTTAGTTGGTTTGTTATTGTTTTGTTTTTTGTTTTTGTTTGTTTTTGAGACAGGGATTCACTAAGTAGCTCAGTCTAACCTCAAATCCTAATCCCCCTGCCTCAGACTCCCAAGTGCTGAGATTGTAGGTATATGCCACCATGCATGACTATACTTTGAATATCTTGATTTCAGCATGCCTAAGAACTGCAATGAGTAATAGAAGGTAAAGAATGTCAAAGAACTTTAGGTTCAAAATCTCTATTATATTTTTCTAAGAGGTGCCAATGAACATGAAAAATTTGAGTTAGTAGATGCAGGGAATTTTTTGAAATAAGCATGGAAAATTCAAATTTGAGGTTTAGAAACCATCTTTTAAGTCTTTTCTCTACACATTGTGCTACCTAAGAAGTAGGGTTATGGGGATGTAGCCAGTCCTATATCACATACTAACTGATACATACTTATTTTTATAGGTACAGGAATTTTCCTGTTGTGGAAGCAACTTGGTCAATGCTGCATGATGAAAGGCCCTTCTTATGTAATTTCTTAGGAACTGTTTATGAAAATTCATCCAGACAGGCACTAATGAACATTTTGAAACAAACTGGGAACGATAAGCTTTGTTGGGTTTCAGCAAGAGACCAGTAAGTTCTGTTTACTTGATTCATCCATTTTGTTCTCTAATCTGAGGAGTAGCTTAATGTGCAAGGACAAAGGTCTCCAAAGAGGCATTCTTAACTCGATTATCCCAATCTTACCCCAGAAGATACATTGGTAATTAAAACTATGACCCTCTGGTGGCTATAGTCTATCTTGAAGAAGAACACTAGTAATTTCATTTACAAATGTTATGCTAGGGTTTCCTCAGTAGTATTTGTCTGACTTGGCACACAGGACATTGTAAATGCCAGTAAGGTATTAGGTTTTTCCCTGAAGTGTTTGGCAGACCAGTTCAGTGTGCCAAGACTTGCCTGCAGTGCTTTTCACATATTCAGAAACCTAATACCATCCTGAGAACAGGCGCTGTGCATTCTTTGAATCCTCAGATTTAACACAGAGCATTGTATAAGGTTGGCCTAAGATGAGTGGTGAGCAGATGGATAAACTTACTAAGGTTAACTCTTCCGTCTTTTACATAGTAGCCAGGAAATAGGTGTTCATGGAGTGAAGGAAGTAATGCTGGAATCATTTATTTTTAACTTAAAATAGAATTTTTAAATAAATCATGTATAAAGCAGACTCAACAAGGCAGTATTACCTTAAAATGTCCTTCTAGATCTAGAAATTAATTTTTACTTGTAGCAGATATTCTTTAATAGAATGCATAATTCCAGTCTCTACTGTTAATGTAACCATATTGAATCCATCCAGTCAATACTTGTCAATCAACTGCTATATGCCAGAAACTGTTTTACCCACAATGAATTCAATAGTAAACAAAACAATCAAGTCCATGCCCTCCTGGCATGTAAGTGCTGTGGGAGGAAACAAGTAAAATATATTGTGTGTCAGAAGATGGTAAATGCTGTGTAAAAGAATTAATTAAGCAGACGAAAAGCATAGAGAGGACTGGAGGTTGAGGTACAGCATTTGTTGCTTTCAGATAATCAAGGAAGGTATTAATTAGAAGGTTACATTTAAGCCCGGGCCTGAAGAAAGTACAGAGGAAAGCCTGGCATTTATTTGGGAGAAGAGTGTTCAGGCAGAGGAAAGAGTAAAGTTGGCAAAGGCCCTAAGGCATGAATGTGCTTACCACAGTAGGAGCCAGTGGGTCTGGAGCAAAGTGAATGAGAACAGTGTAAAGTAGCAAAGCCTGATGGAAGGAATAGAATTACTCTTATAACTCTTATTCCATTGAGCTAGAGATCAAGATGGTATCCTCCCTACTTCTCATTGCTGCTTCCAGACGATTCTCTCCTTTCCCTCCCTGACACCTCCAGTTTTTTGATCTAATGCCAGCAGACAAAACCACCATACTTTTACACTCTGCAATCATATACTGATTCTTGGGCTTATCCCCCTGATTCTCTGAAGAGTGTAGCTCCTGGTACAGTCTTATTCTGTAGAACACTTGTTGTTGTTAGGTGCCGTTGAGTCGGTGTCTGACTTATAGTGACCCTACATACAACAGGCAAAACAGTATTGTCAGTGCTTCTTTGCTATTCATAGGGTTTCCAATAGATTGTTTTTTTGGGATTGGGTTGCCAGATCCTCCCAAGCCTGCAGCACCTATTGTTCCCAGGCCATCTCCCATCCACGTACTAACCAGGCCCAACCCTGCTTAGCCTCCGAGGTCTGATGGGATCAGATGCCACAGTGGTGTGGCTGCAGGCTGTTGAACACTAGTCTGATCTTAATTCTTGGTGATTTCCCAATCTAGGTAGATGATTGTTCCATCACCTTGGCCTTACAGTTCTTTTACCACCTGTCTCCATTGATCTGGGCCACTAGCTGACCTCAGCCATTTCCTATAACAGTCATTTCCTAGACTTTTTTATTATACACACTGCATGTTCTCAACATAACCTCAAATTCCAGCATCTCTCACTGTAATCACCATATCCTGCCATTCCAGCTCCTTCCTTGTAGTCTACCTCCAACAATTCAGCTAGAATTTACAATCCATTGTTCCTACTACCCTGTTGATGTCCTTTACTTCCTTCTGTTTACTTTGCTTACCCAACTGGAATTTTATAGTCAGTCATGACTGCATATGCCTTCAGCTCACAAATTCCCTAATCTAGCAAACCCCAACTGGTTAAATCCAGCTCTCTGTCTACCCCATACCTGCACCAATGCAGTTAATATAAGCTTGAGTACATGACTTTGAAGCTGTCACGTGCCCAGCAGTTATACATTCCCTTGTCCATGTATTCCCCTCTCTCCTAGAAGACTATTTCATACTTCTCTGCTCTAAACTCTTAAGAGCTCTTGCTCTAGTCTCTCTTGCTTTATGACTCTATTGCTTATTTCACTGAGAAAAGAGAAACAATCAGAAGAGAACATTCAGCTTTCAAGCCAATCTCTCAGCTTCTACCCTTGCCCCAAACAGTCCATTCTCAACATTAACAGGCAGATTGGTTCTGATAAAACTTTTGTTAAGCCATGCCACCCATCTGATCAAAACTCTACATGGGAGAGCCACCTGTGAGCATTCAGACCTTATCTTCTACACCTGTTTCTCTGCTTCTACCATCCTGGCCTCCCTGCTGTTCCTTGAACATTCCAGTCACACACTGTCTCATGGCCTCCATTCTTGTTTGTTCTGTGCTGTGTTGCCCCTTCTACATCTGCATGCACTGCTCCTTCACCTCTAACAATGTGCTCAGAGGCTTCCGCAGTGAATATTCCCTGTGCATTTATTTCAAATTATAGCTTTACCTCCTTTGGAAGCCCCTCCCCATTTCTCTGCTTTATTTTTCCTCACAGCATTTAACAGCTTCTAGAAAACTTACTGACTTAGTTACTATCCATCTCCACCTCTAGAACTGGTCTGCAAGCCCCGTGAGGGCAAGGTAGGGAAGGGAAGGCCTGGCACTCAGAAAATAGGAGTTGGATTAATACTACTCCTTCCAGAATTTGATGGTGACCAACAGATTATTTTAAATGTATAGCTATTAAAATTGTTCAAATTTTTAAATTTTTTAAAGAAATTTATTTAGGCCAAGATTTTAGACATCTCTTATGTATATTATCTCTATAATGTGTTCACCATTTCCTATAACTGACATTGAAAGATAGAATACTTTCTTTCACAAAAGACATGCTTAATAAAGTAAAACCCTACAGTTGTTTTTCTGATTTTCTAGGTGGCAGCCGCAGGAAACAAATGAAAGTCTTAAGAATTACCAAGATGCTTTGCTTCAGAGTGACCTCACATTGTGCCCCGCAGGGGTAAACACTGAGTGCTATAGAATATATGAGGCCTGTTCCTTTGGCTCCGTCCCTGTGGTAGAAGACGTGATGACAGCTGGCAGATGTGGAAATACATCTGTTCACCATAATGCTCCTCTGCAGTTACTCAAGTCCATGGGCGCTCCCTTTATCTTTATTAAGAACTGGAAGGAACTTCCTGCTATTTTAGAAAAAGAGAAAACTATAATTTTACAGGAAAAGATTCAAAGAAGAAAAATTTTACTTCAGTGGTACCAACACTTCAAAACAGAGCTAAAAATGAAATTCAATAATATTTTAGAAAGTTCATTTTTAATGAATAATAAAAGTTAACTGTTAGTTATTCTCAAGTGTGACTTATTAAAATAACATCTAATAACAAGTATGTCTGTTCATAGTTGTATTTTTTATAAATATTCTTCAAAGTACCCTGTGAACTCTAGATTATGTATGTAACATTGACCAACTGTTCCCCTTATTGGGCCACTCATGTGACCAAGCTAAAAATGAAGGTAAAATGTTACTCAGATTCGTTTCTGCCAAGTTGAATGATTCAACATTTATCAATTTTTCTCACCCACTGAAACTCACTTTATAGAATGGTCGTTTCTAGGGACTAGGCTAGGGCATTTGGGTGGGTGGATTTAAGGCCAGACACTGATCAAATGAAGTAAGATTTCAGGTAGGAGGCATAAGTTCAAAATCTCGATTGTACAACAGGGTGTGTATATTAGTAACAATATATTATAGCCTAGAAAATGCTGAGAGTGGATGTTAAATGTTCTCACCACAGTTCTCACCACAAAAGTGATAACTGTGACATAACGCTACCAGAGCCCCTGATCCACCTCCACTCTCCCACAGAGAAAATGGCAAAAAGACAGAGACATGGAAAAATGAACTTAGTTACAGTTTCAGCCAAAACTGAGAAGAAAGTCTTAAATCAGTTTCCACCTTGCTCAAAGCAGTGTTCCAACTTAGAGAAAAGATGGGAAAGAAAAAAAAAAAAAGGCCAGGAAATAGGCACATGAGCGTAGTCTTTCTCCTGGGGATGATTCTTCTGGTGAGGCGCCTGCAGGTGGCCCATCTTCACCCTCAGCATGGAATATTCCTAGAGAAATCCTAATTCCTAGCCACCTGCCCCCTTTACAGTAGTGCATATGTTAATTGGCTAGGTATAGTTAATCCACAATGTATATATGCTCTAAAACATTGTACATGATAAGTACATAAAATTTTATCCGCCAATTTAAAAAATAATAAACCCATTCTAGGGAAGCAGCATTACATAATCAAAAAGACTGAGTGGAGTCAGATAAAATGTGAGTTAAAATATTTTCTCTTTACCCTCCATTCAGGACACTTGAGCAAGCCACCTGGTCATTCTGAGTCTTGCTTCCTTTCTGTGGGAAATGAAGATAATGGTGTCTCTCAGGTTTAATTGTAAATATGAAATGAAATAGATAAGGTACCTAATTTTATATGTACATGTATAAATAGTGCTTTTTAATCGTTTTTTCTTTCCTCACTAGTTACTACAGCATTAAATTTGAATATTTTAACACATGCTTATTTACATAATTTGAAAGTAATTCTATACCATGATAGACATGTATGTGGACAAATCTTTCATAGTTAGACTTTTTGATTACTCATTGATACATTGGATCTAGCTAAAGCAGATGCCTGGAGCAACTGGAGAACGTTAATGCCTAAACTCAGCAGAGATAGTCATTAAAGTGAGTCTTATCCCATAAGACTCAAATGGCAGGGCTCCAGGCAATCCTTGTCTATTGATACCCTGGGAGAAAAGTAGCTTTGATTAAAGCTTGATGAATGGTCTTTCACAGGTCCATCACTTGTGCCTGGCTTATTAATATCTCAGAATTTTTTTTTTTTTTTTTGGTGGTGGTACTGGGGGTTGAACCCAGGGCCTCGCACCTGCATGCTCTGCAAGTGCTGGACTGCTGAGCTACACCCTCTGTCCATTTTTTTAGTTTTTGAGACAGGGTCTCGCTAAATTACACAGACTGTCTCTGGTCTCGAACTTGCGATCCTCCCGCCTCCACCTCCCAAATCGCTGGGATTACAGGCATGCGCCACCGTGCCCGGCCCATCTCAGAAATTCTTAACTAAGAAATCTCCAACTAAGCCTATCCTATGGCTTAACTCCTATGACATCAGAATTTAACATTTTTCTCTTTCAGAAGCCTTTTGTGTCTTCATCATACAGAGGGTCATAGATATTCGGCAAGGGTAAATTTCCCCACAATTTCTTAGACCTGGAGCTCCCACAAATGTCCACATCATCACCAGGTGTGGCAGCCTGACTATAAAGGATTTAACTGTTATGCTGGAGTATCAGGGAGCCTGCCACAACCTTACCTGATTCTAATGGAAACCGTCCACCTACAGTCCCGGATGAAGGAATGAGTGTTGGCCATGTTAGACCATGTAGCTCTCCACCTCTGTCTTTTATCCCAGGTCACAGCTGTGGGCACTTGATTCAGGGCACCATGTTGATAGGCCTCCTATCAGTGACCCTAGGCATTGGTACCAAAATAAAGTTTAAAAATAAAGAATTGAGGCACAGAGCTAGTTCAAGGCATTTTTTAGGCAGGAAATACCGAGAACCTGGGAGTCAACTATAAAAGCAGAACAGAACAGATGTAATAAGAGGAGGAAGACACTAAAAACATCTCCAGAAGGAAGGTAATTCTGTCCCAAGAACTGTGCCAATGACTCCGGATAGGGTAACAAGATTGTCATACAGCTCTTCTTGACTGAGTTAAAGAGCTCTCTGAACTGTATTTTAGAAAACTAGACCATCTTTCTATTTATGTGGGACTTCCAGTTGTCCATATTCCTTTCAAAAATGCTTTCTGCAATGATGTATTTTTTTTGCCAGCAAAGCTTTTGGAATGTAAAGAGACAAGTGAATCACTTCAAAAGAAATTTCTCCATGTTCTTCAACATCCTTTCTTACAGTATGGAGTTTCTGGATAACTTACTAAGAGGCCAACTTTAGGCCATCAGTTGTCTCCAGAATTAGTGAGAAACCCACCTATATCATTTTGGTGATTTGTATTACAAAATTAGAGTCCATGAAGTTAAAGCCCCCAAACCTATCAGGATCTGGATTGAAAGTCATGGTTATTTAGAATACACCTCTTCATTAAACCAGACTATAGCCTAAGGCCAGTGCTTAAATGGACCCTGTGTTTCAGGATGCTTTTCTGTCAAAATCAGATAATATTGTGCCTCAGGAAAAGTAGCCAGATGGCAAAATACATTTATACATAAATATTTCCTAATATAGACTTTGCCTGCAGCTGTACCACTATGGCATCCAATCCTGTCAGATATCAGAAGCTAAGCAGGGTATGGCCTGGTTAGTACTTGGATGGGAGACTGCCTGGAAATACCGGTGCTGCAGGCTTCAGAGAAGGACCTGGCTGCCCACTCCCCACAAACCATCCGCCATTGAAAACTCTATGAATAGCAGAGAAGCACCGGCAATAATGTTTCACCTGTTGTACATAGGGTCACTATAAGTCAGACTCAATTTGATGGCACCTAACAACAACAATAATATATACTATATGCAAGAAACTAAGCTAAATATTAGGGGGGAAAAAAACAAAAATCAAAAAGACTTAGTCCTATCCTCGAGGGCTGACAGCCTGATGGGGGAAAGAGTTACATAAGTTGTTACAGAATGCTCATGCTGTGAATTCCACTGGAGATTTACAAAGAGCTGTGGAAAGTCAGAGAAAGGCCTCTTCAAGAGTACAGCTTATAGACTTTTCTTGAGTGGCATTTAAAGGATGACTAGATATGGTTGGGATTTAGCTCAGTGGGTAGAGCGCTGCGCTGCATTCTCTGAGGTCCGGAGTTCAATTCCCAGCACTGCAAAAATGGGAGAAGGGCCTGGCAATCCACTCCCAAGGCAATCCCGAAACAGTCAGCCATTGAAAATCCTATGAGGGTCGCTATGAGTCGGATACCAACTCGACGGCACCTAACAACAACAACAGATATGGTTGTATCTTTCAGTACCAGCTGGCGCTCTCTCTCTGTCTCTCTGTCTCTCTGTCTGTCTGTCTGTCTGTCTGTCTCTCTCTCTCTCTCTCTCTCTCTGTCTCCCTCCCTCCCTCCCTCTCTCCTCTAACATCAACTGGGACTGAACTTCCAATCATGATAGCACAGGAAGGAGCCTGAGGCTCCAGGGGGTGAGATTATAGAACACCAGTTAACTGCCTGTGGATCTACAGAGCCACTGATTAGTAAAGGCAAGGAGTTTCAGTCATCTGCATCCATCAGGGTGAATTCATCACATAAGGAATCACTGGAAACTGGTTCATTGTGGTAGGACAGTAGTCCCCCTTCTCATGAGGGAGATATCCCAAGATGCCCCAGTGGATTCCTGAACCTACAGACAGTACAGATAGCCCCGTATGTAGACAAAACTATGCTTTTTTCCCCTATACATACAAGGAATGTATATGACAATAAAGTCAACAATGTTCATCTTTTCACTTAAAGGAAGCACTTTACAGCTTCTTGTTGACATATCTGAATCATGAACATCACTACTCTTGCAAATTTGTGCCACTACTAGGTAAAATAAGAGTTATTTGAACTCAAGCACTGGGATACTGCAACAGCTGATCTGATAACTTCGACTGCTACTAAGTGACCAACAGATCAGTAGCCTATACAGTGCATTCAGCATGGGTACACTGGAAAAGTGAATGATGCTTGTCTCAGGCAAGACAGAGTGGGACTCTGCTACTCAGAGTAACATGCAACTTAAAACTTACAAATTGTTTATTTCTAAAACTTCCTATGTTTTCAGACCGTAGTTGACCCTGGATAACTGAAACCTCAGAAAGCAAAACCATGGATAAGGGGAGACTACTGCAGTTCTTACACATTTTCAGGAAGAATTAGAGTCCCACTTGCTGCCAATTGTCTGGCTCCCGACTTGGTATCTGCTATGTGTCACAAGTCCTCTGATAACTCATTTGGCCCAATCTAGAAGGCTTGTGGGCACCTTAAACTCATAACCAAAGCTATATTCATGACTGTCTTCTTCCAAAATAAATAAGATATTACTGTGTAACCCAGGCTGATCTCAAATTCGTGATCCTCAAGCTTCAGCCTCAGAAGTGCTGAGATTTACAGGCATGCACCACTATGCCTGGCCCCAGGAAGTACTTTTATTAAAATAATTTGATTGCCATGGTTCATATGTGTCCTGATTTCTTGCTAAAATAACTTATTCCAAAAATAAGCAAAATATGTAAACGAAAACAAAATATTATTTATCATCTGGTGTGTGACAGACTCTCACTGAACTTTCACTAAGGTGCCTGCCCCATTGAACAAATATGTGTTGAACACTTACCATGCTGTAGGACCTACAGTAGGCAACAGACCACAGAGTCTAGGAATTGCTGGTAATCTCACTGTCAGGTTAAGGGTGGGGAAAGTCCACATTACACACTTCTGAACAGTATTGGATACTGCTGTCTTCATCTATTATTTGCTTTTTGTTGTGGTTGTTAAGTGCCATTGAGTCAAGTTCAACTCATAGTGACCCTATGTACAACAGAATGAAATACTGTCCAATACTGGGCCATACCGGGCATTGTGTCAGTGCTTGTCTGCTATTCATAGAGTTGTCAACAGCTGATTGTTTCAGGAGTGAGCTACCAGGTCCTTCTCCCATTTTGTGCAGTGCTGGGGATCGAACCCAGGGCCACAGAGCACACAGAACAAGCACTCTACCAACTGAGCTAAGCCCTAGCCTTCATTTGCTTTTTAGAGTATATATTTTAAATCTTCCATTGTGATGCTAATGATAATAGGTTTTACCAAACCCAGTGCTACTGAAAGATTCTCAGACTGTTTGCGGAGAGAAGTTAAACGGCTTCAGTCTGTCCATAAACAAAATATCTAGATAGCCAAATCGATCTGGTATTTAAACTTATTTTAGATTCAGTCATGATTTCTACATGTCTTTCTTGCTTAAAATATCCTTGAATTGCTTTAAACATATTCTTATTTACCTTCTTGAGGTAAAAATGGAAACCATATTATTAAGAGGGTTGTAGTTTTATTGGGAGATGTTTGGGGGGTTGTTTTGTTTTGGTTTGGTTTTGGTTTGGTTTTGAGACAGAGTCTCACTGTGTAGCCCAGGCTGGCCTGGAATACACGTCAAGCCTCCTGCCTTAGTTTCCTGAGGGCTGGGATTACATGTGTGTGCCATAATACCTGGCAAAAAAAAGCATACTTTTCACAACTGAACTTCCTAAGGACCTCTACAATTAAGACTTAATTTGAGAACCACATAAAAGAAGAGGAATTTCCCTGTCATGCTGCAGGGGCCTCCTTCAACCACCAACCTCCTCTCCAAATTGGCCCTGATCCTTCCCACAAAGGTACAATTTGGGCCTAGATTTCTAAAATGTCCTTTATTCGTTTTTACTCTTTTTAATAAGCTTTTTTTTTTTTTTGTAATGTGTTATTTGGCATGCTTTATGTGTTGAAAGCTTTTTGAAACTCACTAAAAACAAAGCAGGACATGTAATAGTGGATCCTTAATTCAGGAGCACATTTCTAACTGAAGCTGCCATTGTATCTTGTCCTATGGCCTTTCTTACCTTACCTTCCTTTGCTAAAGCTCCACCTAGGCTTTGTTTCAGTTGCATGCAACTCTTCTCTTTAATAATCTTAGACTGTGCTATACTTCTCATCTTGCCTTTATTAAAACATTTGATATTCTGTTCCTC
>VMDO01039262.1:0-12807 GCA_007922755.1 Pedetes capensis
TTATGCAGTCCATAATGCTTGTAAAACGTTCAGGTAGTTTAAGGAAGATGAAATTTCTACCACAACCCTACCCCTTCAGATAATCACTATTAAAATTAGGTATGCATTTGCCTCACCTTTTCATTCATATATAAAAATATATGAACATATTTATGTACATACAATTTTTATATGTATTTACTTTTATTTTTATTAAATAAGTAGTGCATGTGTGCTATGAAGGCAATTGTAAAAAATTTGTTAAGTAAACTTAGACATTCTCTTATAATGTACAGATGACTACTTTTGTTTGTTATAATTTCTGTCATAAATATATTGATACATATATTTTTTCTTATGAGATATCATATTTTGTTCACCATGTACACATTTTAATGTTAGTGAGTGTTGGTTTGCTTTATTATTTGGGGTGTATAGTATCATTTTACCTATATTCTGTATGAAATTTATTGAATTCCTTATTTACATGTATTTAAACTACTATCCATTTTCAATGAGGCTAGATTTCATATATGTACAAACAAGGTTGAAAAGATTTCAATATTAGTGTTTGTAATTATGTGGGCTGGGATTTAGCTCAGTTGGTAGAGCACTGTGCAGCAGTCTCTGAGGACCCGAGTTCAATTCCCAGCACCACAAAAATGGGAGAAGGGCCTGGCAATCCACTCCCAAGGCAATCCCGAAAATCAGTCAGCCATTGAAAACCCTATGAGGGTCGCTATGAGTCGGATACCGACTCGATAACAACAACAACATTTTTTGGAGGCTGGGATTTAGCTCAGTTGGTAGAGCGCTGCTCTGCAGTCTCTGAGGTCCCGAGTTCGATTCCCAGCACCACAAAAATGGGAGAAGGATGTGGCAATCCACTCCCAAGGCAATCCCGAAATAGCCATTGAAAACCCTATAAGGGTCGCTATGAGTCGGACACGACTCGATGGCACCTAACAACAACAACAATTATGTGTGTGCACATGTACGTGTGCAATCCTTCTATAGGTGTATTTCACATGATGATTAAATTATACAATATTACTTCTTTTGACGAAAACTTTGGCTACTTGTCATGTAACTGCTTCTTATATAGTTGAGCAAATTAACTTAGCACACTGTCAGTAGAGCTTAACCTAACAAAGTTTAGCAGTTTATAAATTGTAAGAAATAACATAAAATTACAAATGTAAGGCATTACATTTTTCACATATGTAAAAATGTAATATATCCTGGGTGTTATGAACATGGCAGTTATTGCAGCACTTGGGAAACTGAGGCAGGAAAACTGTGAGCTCCAGGCCAGCCTGGGCTCCTTCCTTGCGACCTCATCTGAAAAACATTGCAGTGTTTCTGTTAACAGAGGAAGTTTTCCCTTCAATGCTCCCAATGAAAAAAGAGAATAGTTATTCAATATCATCTCAATAGACCATGCTGTATATAAAGAAGGTTTTCAGGGCATGCAGAGCAATAAGTATTGGTATGGACAAATACCTTTTTGTCTGAACCTAAAATTATTAAGCCTGCACCTGTACCACTGGGGTGTCTGATCCCGACAGATCTCAGAAGCTAAGCAGGGTCAGGCCTGGTTAGTACTTGGATGGGAGACCACCTGGGATCATCAGGTGCTGTAGGCTTGGGATAAGGACCTGACTAGCCATTCCCAAAAACCAATCAGCCATTGAAAACCCTATGGATAGCAGAGAAGCACCACAATAGTGTTTCTGTTGTATGTAGGGTGGCTATTGAGTCGGACACTGACTCCACAGCGCCTAAAAACAACAACAACAAAATATTAAAAGTTTAAAGGTGCAGTGAGTACATTTGTGCTTGGACATTTGAAACCTTTCAAAAAAAAATCACATCATCTAAGACCTGAAAATATTGAGGCCAATCTATGACTATGAGGGGCTAGTTTTGGGCTTAGTTGGTAGAGTGCTTCTCTGTGCTCTCTAAGGCCCTGGATTCGATCCCTAGCACCACAAAAATGGGAGAAGGACCTGACAATCCACTACCAAAACAACCAAAACAGTCACTGAAAACCGTATGAATAGCAGAGTAGCACTGACATGGTACCAGGCATAGTAGTGTTGGGTAGTGTTTTGTTCTGTTGTACATAAGGTTGCTATGAGTCATACCCAACTTGATGGCACCTAACGACAACAACAAATATGACTTTTACTTGATGTTACCCTGAACATATATTAAAAAATTTTGGGGGAAATCCATTTGGTTAATACCTGCTTCTTCAATTTTTGGATCTGACTCATTGCTTTATGAATCTAAGCTTTTGGTCAATTTGAGGCCTGATGAGAAAAAAAAAAAAAAACCTCCAAAATGATTAGTATTTCCATAGAATAAATTCCAGGAAGTAAAATCTCTAAAACCAAATCATTTATATTTAAATATGCCAGCTCCCTTGCATAGATATGGATCAGCTCTATTGTACACGTACAAACATGGTTTATTTTCTAGTTTTTGACTCAGCTTAACATTTTATTATCCATATCCTTATAGCATACAGTTGTAGCAAACATCAACAGATGTATGAAAATTGTTTTGAAGTCAGCAAAATTTTCTATCAGTATACATATGCTTTCTTTAGTTACCATCTTTGTGTGTGTTTTTATGTGGGTGTAGTGATAATATTTAAGATCTACTTGCTTAGCAGGGGCTGGGAGTTAGCTCAGTTGGTAGAGCGCTGCGCTGCAGTCTCTGAGGTCCCGAGTTCAATTCCCAGCACCGCAAAAATGGGAGAAGGACCTGGCAATCCACTCCCAAGGCAATCCCGAAACAGTCTGCCATTGAAAACCCTATGAGGGTCGCTATGAGTCGGATACCGACTCGACGGCACCTAACAACAACAACAACTTGCTTAGCAAGTTTCAACTACATAATACACATTATTATTAACTATAGCCTCTAGTTTAGCTCAGGTGGTAGAGTGCTGCTCTACTCTCTCTGAGGCGCTAGGTTCAATCTCCAGCACCATATAAGAGAGGTGAAAGACCTGGCAGTCAACTCCCGAAGCAATACTGAAACAGTCAGCCACTGAAAACTCTATGAATTACAGAGAAAGCGTTTTGTTCAATTGTACATAAGGTCGCTGAGTGAGAACATTATTAACTATAGTCCACATGCTGCTCCAGAATGGATTTTTCTTAGAACTGAAAGACTGTAACTTTTGAATAAAATCAACATTTGCCCCAGCTCTACTTTTCTACTCTGCTTCTGTGAGCTTGACATTTATAAATTCCATATATAAATGAGATTACGCAACATTTCTGGTTTTGTTCCAGGTTTATTTCACTTTGCATAAAGTCTTCCTGTTTCATTTATGTTGTGGCAAATGGCGAAATTTTCTTCTTTTTAAGGAAGAAAACTATTCCATAGATATCTTGTGTGTGTGTGTGTGTGTGCGTGCACGCGTGTGTATTTATCCATCAACAAACACATTATTTCTATTTTTTGACTATACTGCAATGAACATGAGAGTACAGATGTCTCTTTAACATACTGACTTCATTTCCTCTGAATGTATATGGAATAGTGGTACTGCTGGATCCTAGCATAGTTCCATATTTATTTTTTGGAGGAACTTCAATTCTATTTTCCACAATGTCTTTATTAATTTATATTCCCAGAAAAACTATACAACAATTCTCTTTATACCACATACTCATCATCATGTATTTTCGGAATATCTTTTGGCTGAAGTTTTATCGCATTTTGACATTGACTTGCACTTTCCTGATAATCAGTAATGTTGGATACCTTTTTCACATACCTGTTGGATATTTGTATGACTATATATTCAGATCACTTGCCCGTTTTGATTTGGCTTAATATTGGTTTGCTATTGATTCATATGAGTTCCTTGTATATTTTGAATATTAATTCTTCTCACATATAAAATTTACTAATATTTTCTTCCATTCTATAGGTTATCTGTCATTTGGTTGATTATTTTTTTTTCTGTACAGAAAAATTCCTTTCATTTAATCCTACTGGTTTATTTTTATTTTTTCTGCACCTGGTGTGATGTTCAAAAATCATTGCCAAAACTAGTGTCAAAGACATTTTCCCTGTCATTTTCTTGTTGTTGTTGTTACGTGCTGTCGAATCGTGTCTGACTCATAGCGACCCTCATAGGGTTTTCAATGGCAGATTGTTTCGGGATTGTCTTGGGAGTGGGTCGCCATGTCCTTCTCCCATTTTTGTGGTGCTGGGAATCAAACTCGGGACCTCAGAGACTGCAGAGCAGCGCTCTACCAACCAAGCTAAATCCTAGCCCTCATTTTCTTGTAGGAGTTTTATAATTTTGTGGCTTACATTTAAGGGGTTTAGCCACTTTGAGGTGATTTTTGTGTATGGTGTAAGACAAAGGTCAGTTTCATTCTTTTGAATGAGGTTATCCAGTCTTCCTCAAAGCAGGTATTGAAGAGACTATCCTTTCCCCATTGCATATCCTAGAAAATTTTATTGAAGAAGAGTTACCAGGAGTGTGGATACTTTTGATTCTCTTTGGGACTCTGAACATATTCCTAACATATCTGGCTTGGTCTCTGAGCAAGGAAGACTGCTTCCATGACTACAACATAACAAGACTGAAACCAGATTAGGGGTGCTTCAGGGTCTTCAGTTGAGATCAAGATCATGAGCCGGCCCCCAGGGGCTAAGCTGAGAATGTTTTCTGCAAGTTTCCAAGAAGGAAATTACTTACCCCAGATTGTGTCAGGGTAAGGATGAAGTTAAATCTCAAGATCACTTCAGAGGCCACAGTTAGAACTGATTTCGAGATCCACAGCTTACACAGGTGGGCCTGCACCAGGTACATGGACAGGCAATGGTGACAACTTGGTATTCAGAAATAAGAGCAGGCTGGGAACCAAGTTGCAGGACCATGTCTAAATGGGCTGAATCCAAGTCCATTGGGAGATGGTGTTACTTAAGGTGTATAAGCAGGATCATTTTCAGTGAACCTCGCTAGTACAAGGGTATAGCAGTGGCATTTCAAATCAGATTTCCTGATCTGGGATTCCACAGGAGTTTCACATCCTCCTATTTGAATACCAAAGTTTTCATAAAGCACTTCTGGCAATGAATGCCCACCAGATAATTGTGTTGTTGGGTACATATCAGATGGAAAACTACTATTCTGCTATCTTGTTGCCGTCCTATAACTTTGTCAATTAAATGTTGGTTTTGAACTTTGGGAAAGTAAATGCATTTGAATATTTTTATTTTGCCCAGCACTTAGAATGTTTTATTTATTAAAACATATTATGATATTCTTATTGAAGTAATAAAATATGGAACATCATTTATTGAACTATATGTAGTGTTTAACTTATACATGTCAAGGTGCCTAAAAGGGAGTACTATCAGCTAGATCAAATGCTAAAAGAACTGAGAAGACATAGTCCCCAAAAAACTTTCCAAGGTCTCTGTTTGTACATCTCATTTCTTGTTGTATCTTTAAGGAATCCAAGAAATCTCATTTGGATTCAAACGCAGTAATTAAAAGCTAGCTTTACAGGTAAGTAAATACTGGAGAAAATAAAATATTTAGAGAAAATACCTGAACAAGTGGTACTCCTTTGGGATTTGCAATGAACAACAGCATTAAATTCATTATAACACTGAAATTCAACTGAATGAGTTCATTTATAGTGAAAATTAAATGAAAAAAATTCTAACAATGAAATCTGATGGTTCTTTGTACATGGGACAGGTAGACCCAATTCAATCTAAAAGTCTCCTTTTCCTAAGGGGAATAAAAATATTTTGGAGGTTTATATTCTCTGGTTTCTATACTCTTGTGTATAATCCAAACCACTCATAGCTGTGAGAGGCTAAAATGATAAATGCAAAATATAACAGTTAAATAAAGGAGATTTATTTTTTAAACTTTAAAAAGGGGTTGCACTCACATCACCAGTTATTCTGATTTCCCCTTTAGTGAGACTTCTGTTACCAATCAAGGCAGATAACCAGAAAACAGTTTTCAGGGATAAAAACAGTGATGTCTTCAAATCCTCATTTTAATTTCCTTTTTTTTTCCAGTACTGGGGGTTGAACCCAGGGCCTTGCGCTTGCATACTTTGCAAGTGTTGGACCACTGACATGCCCCTCTTAGCCCACTTTTTTTTTACTTTTTGAGACTGGGTTTCACTAACTTTTGCAGACTGCCTCTGTTCTCGAACTTGCGATCCTCTTGCCTCCCAAGCCTCTGGGATTAAAGGCATGCGCCACCACGCCTGGCTTTAATTTTCATTCTTAAATCCAGATTATGAGTACCTCAAGAAGTGACTTTTATAGTTGTGCAAAATCCAGTTCTGAAACTAGATGTGATAATACCTTCTCCATTACAACTCATTTTTCCCATATAAATGATGTGATAGCTTTTAACCAAGTCCTGTTTTTTCTAATGTCCCTTCCTCTCAGAGAGCCTCATGGTAACTCAACTGAGCTACCAACTTTGACAACTCTTTCCATGCACTTTTCTTTCTTCAGAATGATTGTACTTTGCTAGAGCTTTCCATTTAGGAATTGTCACTTTTAGTTTGTTTTGACCTTTTCTGCATGAGCTAAAACACTAATGAAGTATTGAGAAGAGGCATAGCGAGTAAAATTGAAGTCAAGTTTTTTTTACTGAATACCATTTTTCACAGTAGGTTAAATCAAAGTCAAACTATTAATGTTTAATTCCTCATCATATAAATAGGAAACAAAAGAAATACTAATTGAAGAAGGGATCTTAAAATAAGAGCCACATACATATCTTTATGAATAAATTTAGGAGAATAGGGGTCTATTTAAACAATTTTATAAAAGATAACCTCATGATAAAAAATTAAGGTATATTAAAATATTAATGAATACAATTGAAGCATACAAAATACATTATGGTTCTATTAAGTGGGAACTTCAAAAATGTCAGAAGGTCAACTTTCTCTTATAAATGTTCTTAGAATAATATATAACCACATTATAAAATTCACAATCATTTCTACCTGTATTCTTCATCTCATCCCAGGTAGTTTTCTCTAGGATTTCCCTCTATCAATCATCCTCTCTTTGTTCTCTCCCTTCAGTTCCCACATTTTTACATAATACTCCTCTTCAGCTTATCCTCACATGCTCAACCATTTCTTATTTTAAGTATATAGTTATTGGGGGAACCAGCTTTGAATTGAATTACTCAGTTATTGAACTAGGCCTAGAATACACTCCTATGTTGAAGCTCTGTTCCAAGATGCTATTTAGCTCAAATTCTTCCTTATTTGTAGAAAATGTTTGCCTTTTCTGGGTACTGACTGAACATTTCTGCATTGCTTAAGTATATGCAACATATGTCATCTGCCCAATACATCTTCCTCAACATGGAAACAGAATGTGGTCTTTCCTTGCAGCATGAAATGAATGTGGGCAGCCTAATGTCTTAGCTATCAAGAGGAACTATCTGGCTATAAAAGATTGAAGTGGATCTCAAGTTTGATGCCTGAGGAAGCTTGTGTGATTTAGCTAGACCTTGTCTCAAGACAAAACACACAAAAAGTGGCTGGACATGGAGCTCAGTAGTGGAGAGCTTGCAAAATACATGCAAGTCTCTGGGTTCAGTCCCCCAGTACTGCCAAAAAAGTGTGTCTTCACTCATGTTCTCTATTTCCTCATCATGGACTCTTCTCCAGACCACTTGAATCTTGCTTCCATCTTTACCACTTTAGTGAACCTACTTTTATTAAGAAAGGACATAACTCTGATGAAAAATACCTTCATTTTAGCTTCTAGAAGATATTTGACACTATAGCATACCTCTGCCTCTATGAATGTCTTCTTTGAGTTTACACAATAATATCATTTCTTGGTTCTTCTTTTACTTAGACCATTCTTGCCAAATCACCTGATTCTCAGCCCAGCCCCCTTAACCTTCATCCTTAGCTTATTGTATCATCTTAGGCTTCACTGAGATAATTGAAGCCACCAGAATAGAACTGCATGATCTACCTACAATCAAATATACAAACTTAGTAGCATCAATATTTATATCTCTGTCTTCATCTTCTTACTGTGGAAAAAGGTTACCTTTTCTTATTGAAAGCCAATTTCTTCCTTGTTTAATGAGGAAAAACCTACAATGTGTATTGCAATTAAATGAAACCTAAGGGAGCATTCCAAGAAAAAGGAGAGGTGGGATGGTCAAATATTTTTAGTAGAGTTTTCTTTGATAACTCTGTCCTTATGTAGCCAATCCTCCCAAAATGATATACTTTGATCTCCAAGCCCAAATATTTCAATTACTTTTTTTCTTCTTGCTTAAAACCTATCACCTCTCTCTCTCTCTCTCTCTCTCTCTCTCTCTCTCTCTCTCTCTGTCTCTGTCTCTCTCTCTCTCTCTCTCTCTCTCTCTCTCTCTCTCTCCATCTCTCACATTTTCTGGCTCTTTCTTATGCAGTATTTGATGTTGAATCCATTGAATCCAATGCCTCACAGATGTTAGGAAATGCTTTACTATGGAACTATACCCCCATTACTTTTTTTTTCTTGAGACAGGGTCTTCCTAAATTGTGTAAGCTCCCCATGGCCTTGATCTTGCCTTCTGCCACAGTATCCCAGGTCTCTGGGATTACAAGTGTATTCCATAGCACATGGCTTCTCTTCCCTTTTTAATGAAACTTGTTCATTCATGAGTTTAGTAGCATTCATATTTTATGACTTCTCTGAACTAATAATCTAGAATTTATCCCTGAGTTACAGAGAAATATACATGTTTCTAGCTAACATCTTCATTTGGATGACTAATGGACAAGTCAAAGTGGGCCACTGCTGAAGCAAAATTGTTGATTTCTGACTCCAACGTGTCACTTACTTAATGTTCCTCATCTCATTAATAGAACCAGATGCTCAGAAGAAAAATCTACAAGCTATTTTTACTCCTCTATCTTCCTTATCATCCATATCAAATCAGTAAGTGCTATAGTATTAAAAATATATCTTGAAATTGTCTACTTTTCATCTCCACCAATACTGTCTTACTTCCTTAAAGGAAGACAATATTATCTCTTTTTTTCTTCTTGAGGGGAATATTTGAGACATAGTCTCACTGTATAGCCCAGGCTGATTTTGAACTCACAATTTTCCTGCCTCAGCCTTCCCAGTATGTGTCACCACATGCAACTAGATACCATCATTTCTTGCCATGATACCATGGACTACTGTAATAACTTCCTCTTTATCTCCCTAAGCATTCCACTCTTTTCCCTATCATCTAATCTTGAGAGCATAACCATGTTTATGTAGTTACGTCTAAAGTACAACATATGACTTTCCTGATTAAGACCCTTCAGTCATTTCCCATTGTTCTTACACCAAAATTGAAAGTACTTGCTGCATCTGGAAGACATTATGCAGTTTAATTCCTGGCTACTTCTTTACTCTCATTTGATGAGGATCTTAATTTATTTTGTCTTCTCTCAAGTTATTTTCATTTTCTATTCCCTATTGTAATTAAAAAAAAATCTTTCTCTGGACCCAAGTGTGGTGGCACCAGCCTGTAACCCCAGTGACAAGGGAGGCTGAGGCAAGAGCATCACAAGTTTGAGGCCAGAAGCACCCTGAAAAATTTAGTGACAACCTGTCTCAAGATAAAAAAAAAATGGGCTGGGAGTTCAGCTTAGAGGTAGAATTCTGCAAAGCATGTGTGAGATCCTGGGTTCAACCTCTCAGTACAACAACAACAAAAAATCTTTCTCTGAATTCTTATTCTTCCATTCTCAGGGTAAATAATATGAATTGTCTTCCTTAACTAATTTATCTTCCCCTAGCCCCATAGCCATTATTGTATTATCTTATGTATTTCTTTCATATTCTTAACATATTTTTGAATTGTATATTTTTGTTTATGGCTAGATAGATAGATAGATAGATAGACAGATAGATAGATAGATCCTGACTCACCTCAAGAAAATGATAGGCCTGAAAGTAGGATTTTCTGTCCTTTCCACTGCTATATCCCATTTTCCTTGTATTGGGTTTCACTGGTCTATAAATATTTGGAAAGCACATGATACACATGGGTAAGTTAAGTTCCTGATTCTACCAAATACCAGAGAGTGATTTTGTCAGGTCAATGAACATCTCAGGGCACCTATTTCCTTACTGTAACATAATAAAATACTATCTTATGTTTATTATGAGGATTATATTATATTATCCATTTTAAATACATAACACCAACATTTGAACATAATGAATACCCAAGATATATTAACCATGTTAGTGAGCTCTGGTTAAGATGGCTGTGTAGTAGCAACATTTATGAGACTTGAAGAAAGAAAACAGCAAGATTAGAAAAAAAAACAGTCTTTATCCTGAACAAAGTATAATAGAGAAAGCTTAGAATTTACAGGAGAAATGAAAGGGCAGACTCAAGAAATGCAGAACTGAAATCTCACACATGGAGAAGCAAAGGAGATCAGCCTCAGCATCAGTGTGGCACCCTGGCGGGGGAATTGAAACCTCCCCCCAGAGTCAAACCAGACATTCTGTGATTTGCTGAATCACCTGGCAATACACAGAGATAAACTACTGGATAGGGAAGGTATCACCACTACACGTGTTACTGAGACAGAATAATGAGCTAACTGAAAGTCTACAGAAAAATATACAGCCTCTGTCACATATTGAACTGGCAGCCAAGTGGAAAGCTGCTCTTGTGTAGGTCTTGTAGCCAAGCTGAGCATTCCAGTGACTATCAGTAAACCAGTCAGGTCCTCAAACCCATATATAGCAAATGACAAAAGACAGATATGCAGGGCAGCTGTGGGTCAAAGGGAAAACCAAAAAAAGTCTGGTACAGTGGCTAAACATATGGTGGAGTGGAGATCTCCCTTCTTTGCAGTTTCCCAAGGTATGTCCAGAGTCCCAGAGATCTATCAAGAGTCCTAATATGTGTGCTTCTCCATTCACAGCACCTGAGTGTGATACAGATATGAGAGCCAACTGTGAAACAGGGTTAAAACACCAAAAGCAATCTCTGGGACAAGCCAAACCAGGGTGACATGGAGATTCCTGTCCAGGTAGCCACATAAGCCAATCCAAGAAACCCACAATGTTAGTAAAAGGTTCCATAAGTCTGAAAACTCTGCCTTCAGTACTTGAGTATGAGACAGGCAAGGCAGCTGCAGATCTGTGTGAAATCCAAAGTCTCTGGGTCATGTTGAGTCAATGAGGGGCTCCCAGATCATATCCATTGTCACCCTAGAAGAGAACATGAAAGGGGAGTGAGGAGACCTGCACAATCTTTAGGAGGTGGACTTTGACCACTGGCATAAGCACACATCAGAGAAGTGGGATTATTTGGAAACCAAGAGGGCACATTGGCAGTTTATACCTGCAACTTCCACAGCAACTGCTGTGAATACTATCGAATGCCATCCAGATAGAAGGTGGGACATCTGGCAGGAAGGTGGGACTTCAGGCAAGGAGGGACACTGGCCATAAAATTGGACTACCTTAACAAGCTTGGGTTGGAGCACATCCAGAAGAGACTCCCTGAAATTGCTTGTTTTCTTTCTGGTTTTTAAAATGTGTTTTCTTTGTTTTTTTCTTTGTTATGTTTCATTTTTGTTTTTGTTTTTTTCCCTTCCTTCCTTTAAGTTTTATTTTTCTTCATGCACTTCACTTATCAAATTGTTAGCCATTTTTCCATTTAGGTTTCTCTTGTTATTCTTGTTGTTGTTGTTAGGTGCTGGTGAGTCAGCTCTGGCTCATAGAAAGCTGCATAGGGTTTTCAATGGCTGATTTTTGGGGGATTGCTTTGGAAATGAATTGCCATTTCACAATCAACTGAGGTAAACCCATCCCAAACTTCCCTGGTTTTTTGATTACTATATTTTTATCACTTGCCAAATTTATCTGAAACATATAAAAACACAAAATTAGAAATGCCTACATGTTTATATCTGCCATCAGGAATTAAGTAGATTTATACTTTTACTTTTCCTTACTCATCTAGCAACAGTCACTTTTCTGCCTTCCCCTCTTCCTTATACTTATCTTACCCTAATCTTTCTCCTTCTTTCCCATATCATTCCCTGACTTTCATCCCTCTGCTATTGATATGTCTACAATTAAGGTCAAACCCTAAAACTCACTCTACACTATCTCTATCATTTCTTCTCCTTAGACAATTTCTCAAGCACTACCTGATTTCAAATTAGGTTAATTGAAGTGATAAATCTAGATGTGCTAGGATTTATTATCATACAGTCATTTTGTTTTGTCCTTTTTGAATGACACTGGGAACCAATATGTCAAATGTAATCTACATGAAGAGAAAACCCACAAATAAATCAGGAAGAGATAGCCCATCTAACTGAAGCAGAAGTCCCTAAATAGAAATACATGAAAAAGCAAGATGACAGTTCATTCACAAATGACACTAACTCCACAGTAATTGAAAAAAAAGAAGATCAAATGTTTAAATTGCCAACTGACCTCAGAGAAAACATAACTAACCAGATGATTGCAATCCAGGCAATTGACAAAAAAGAACAAAACTGAGAAGAAAAATTCAGCAAAGAAATTGAGATCTTAAAAATACTGGAAATGAAAAACACAGTAAGTCCAATAAAAACCAAGGACGAAAACAACACCAGTAGAGTGGATCAGGCAGAGGTAAAAGTATCAAGGATAGAGTCCAAGGTTGAAGAATTAAGTAAATCAGACACAAACAAACACAAGAAACATGGCTACAATTTCTAAGAAGTGTGGTACAAAATGAAAAGAATTAACTTAAGAATTCATGATGTAGAA
>VMDO01039263.1:0-12806 GCA_007922755.1 Pedetes capensis
TTCATCCATAATCAAGCAAGTAAAGTACTTAATTCCTTTTTATGACTGAATAATATTTCCTTCTGTGGCTATACTATTTTATTTTATCCATGAATATCTTACATCTTGCTTATGCATTCATCAGTTCATGCATTCATTAGTTCAAGTGTTTGATTATATGAATAACACTGCTATATGAATGCTCTTATACACATATTTGTGTAGATGTTTTTAATTCTCTTGAGTATATGACAAATAATGGTAAGTCTATGTTTAACTTACTGAGAAACTTTTTCAAAACAGCTGCTTCTTTGATTTCTTTCAAAAAGGATTTTTAGTTTTCATTGTACAAATCTTTCATCTCTTTGGTTTTCTTGCCTATTTGTTCTGACTAGGACTACCAGTACTATGTTAGATAGAAGTGGTAAGTGTGGGCATCCTTATCTTACTCCTCATATTAAGGAAAAAGCTTTCAATTTTTCACTGTTTAATATGATGCTAGCTGTGGGTGTATCATAGATGGCCTTCATGTTATTTGTTGAGAGATTTTATGATGAAAAGTTGTTAAGTTTTGTCAAATTCTTTTTCTGCATAATTGTGATGAGCCTGTCATTTTTATCCTTCATTCTCTTAATGTAGTGTTTCACATTGATTTGCTTATGTTGAACCATTTTTGCATCCCAGAGATTAATCAGACTATATCATGGCATCTAATATGTATAAAGTAATGTTAAATTTGATGGTCTAGTAATTTTGTTGAGATTTTTTTCTCCAGTATTCATCAGGGATATTGGGCTATAGTTTTCTTTTCTTGTAGTATCTTTGTCACATTTGATATCTGCAATTCTGGCCATAAAAATGAGTTTGGAAGTGTTGTCTCCTCTTCAAATTTCTGAAGGAGTTTGAGAAGGTTTTATAATAATTCTTTTTTAGGTGTTCAGTAGGATTCACTAGTAAAGCCATCTGGTCCTGGGCTTTTACTTGTAGAGGTATTCTTTTAAATTAGCATGTATTAATTGTACAAAGTAATGTGCTTCATTATGAAATTTCCATACATGCACATAATGTATTTTGATCATACTCACCCTTACATTTTTCTTACTCCTTCTTCTCTTTCTCCTTCAATATCCTTTATAGCCCCCTTTTACTTTCATATGCTTTTGTTCCCCCTAAATTCTATGTATGAGAAAAAGCATGTGATACTTGTCTTTGTGAGACTGCCTTATTTCACTCAACATGATGATCTGAGTTCCATCCATTTTCCTGCAAATGACATAATTTCATTCTTCTTTATGGCAGAATGAAACTCCATTTTCTTTATCCATTCACCTGTTTCTTGTCACCTAGCCTGATTCCATTACATGAATATTGTGCTGCAATAAACATGGATATGCAGGTAATCCTATACTAAGTTGACATTCATGATTTTCAGTATATACCCAAAAGTGGTGTAGCTAAATCATATGGTAGTTCAATTCATAGTTTTATAGGAACCTCCATACTTATTTCCATAATGGCTGGAATAATTTACACTCTCACCAACAGTATGTTATGGTTCCACCCTCCACCACGAATACTTGCCAACGTTTGCCGCCTTTTGTTTTCATGATATCCATTCTGACTGAAGTGAGATGGAATCTCAATGTAATTTTTGGGTTGCGTTTCCTTGTTGGCTAAATATGTTAATTTTTTTCATGTATTTATTGGTTGTGTGTTGATTGGACTATTTTCTTGTCTATTATTTAATTTTTGTGTTCCTTTTGTATTGTGCATATTAACTCTTTGATGAATAGCTGACAAAGATTTTCTCCCATTCTGTAGGCTGCCTATCCAATCTGTTGATTGATTCTTTTGCTGTGCATAAGATTTTTAATGTGAAGCAATCCCATTATTCAATTTTTGCTAATATTTCCTGTGCTGCTGAAATCCTATTTGAAAAGACACTGCCTGTGCCTTGATCTTGTTTTCCCTCTTTTCTCCTGTAGCAGTTTCAAAGCTTCGGGACTTACATTAAGGTCTTTGATCAGTTTTGAGTTGACTTCTGTGCTGGAGAGAGGTAGGATTATAGCCTGTGAATATCCTGTTTTCCCTCCACAACTTAATTAAGACATTGTCTTTACTCCCATGTATATTTCTGGCATCAATGCCAAGAATCAGATGGTTGTAGCTGCTTGATTTTTTTTCTGGGTCTTCTATTCCATTGGTCTGTATGTTTGTTTTTGTGCTAGCACCATTTTCTTTTAAAAAATTTGCCTCTGTAGTATACTTTTAAGTCAGGTATTGAGATATTGAGATATCCCTAGCATTGCTCTTTATGCTCAGGATTTCCTTGGCTATTTGTACTTTCATATAAATTTTAGGACTTTTTATATTTCTGTTAGGAATATTACTGGAATTTTCATGAGCATTGGATTGAATCTATAGATTGCTTTCTGAAATATGGCCATTTTGACAATATTAATTGTGATGATCCCTGAACCTCAGATATCTTTCCTTCTTCTAGTGTCTTCTACAATTTTCTTTCTTCAGTGCTTTATAGTTTCCTTGTAGAGGTCTCTAACATCTTTGGTTAAGTACATGCCTAGGTATTATTTTTTTGAGACAGGGTCTCATTATATGTGCAAGCTGTCCTCAAATTTGTAATCCTCCTGCCTTAGCTTTCTGAGTACTGAGATTAGAATTGTATGCCAACATGACTGGCAAGTTTTTTGTTTGGTTGGGTATTTTTTTAGGTTATTGTGAGTGGAATTGTCATCCCAACTTCTTTTTCAGTGTGTTCAATACTGGTGTAGAGAAAAGCTAACTCATTTTCATATATTTATTTTTTCCTCATGCTTTGCTGAAAAAGCTTATCACATCAAGTCTTTTGGTAGATTCTTGAGAGTCTTTTAAATATAGGATCATATTATTTGGCAACAAAGGTAGTTAGACTTCTTCCTTCCCTATTTGTATTCCTTTGATTTTTTTCTCTTCCCCCATCATTTTTTCTTTTTCCCTTTTATTGGTAAATGTTGGTGGGGTACAGAGTAGTACTGCAGTTGCTTTTTCCATTATTCAACTATTGCATCACTTTTGGTTACACTTTTATCAACTTATAAGGTTTATGGAATCTTTTGACTAATGTAGTAAAACTCATACATATTTGGGTTATGTTCCCCTATTTTTTCCATGTACTCATAATGTTGCATCATTTACATTGAGATTATCCTCTCCCCCTGTATACTTCTACATAGTTTCTCCCCATTCAACCTTCCACAATATTTGCTTTCCTTTGTTAGTTCCCTCTCTCCAACTTTCTACTCTTTTTTTTTTGAAAAAAATGATATTGTTTTATTGTTAAAAGCTGTGTTTTAAAAGACCTTTTCAAATAAAGAAAGTGACGTGGAGATTCCAAGCTTTGAACTGAATAACAGCTATGAGATTGGACACTTATCTTGTTCCTGATTTTAGAAGAAACGTTTTTATGTTTTCCTCATTCACAATAACGTTGTTTATTGGTTTGTCATATATGGTTCTATTCCTAGTTTCATAAGATTTTTTTTTTTGTCATGAATGGCTACTGAATTTCATCAAAGTTTTTTTTTTCTGTATCTATTGAAACAATCATGTGATTTTTGTCTTTGATTCTATTTAGATGATGTATTACGTTTATTGAAGTATTCTCACATTATGTATTTTGAAGTATCCTTGCATACCTGGTAGGAAACCAACTTAATCATAGTGTATGATCTTCTTAATACTTTGACCAATTTGCTTTGCAAGTATTTCATATCAAGTATTTTTGTACCTATTTTCTTTTTTATTGTTACTTAGCAAACAATGTAATGAGTTTCATTATGGGGTTTTCATACAAGTATGTCATGCACTTTGCACTTGTTCTCTTCCTTGTTACCCCCAACACTCCCTCAGTAATCTCCTCCCCAACTGAGATACATCTCCTTATAGTTTCGAGTCTTACATACATGTATGTACATATATATGCATACATATGTACATATATATGTATATATATATGTGTGTGTATATATATGTGTGTGTGTGTGTATATATATATATATATATATATATATATTCTTTTTAAGGCAAACCTAGCTTCTGCATATGAGTGAAAATATGTGACATTTGTCTTTCTGGGTTAGGTTTATTTTCTTAAAATGATAACCTCCAGTTCAATCCATTTCTCTGGAAAAATGACATAATTTAATTCTTCTTTATGACTAAATAATATTCTATTTTGTATGTATACCACATTTTTAAAACCCATTTACCTATTGATGGACATCTGGGCTGATCCCATATTTTTTTGTTACACTTTGGTGTTGAAGCTGGGGCCTTACACACACTTTGCAAGTACTCTAGCACTAAGATGCACCCCCTAGTACATTTTATTTTTTTATTTTCAGACAGGATCTCACTAAATTACACAGGCTGATTTGGTCTCAAACTTGAGTTTCTCCTGCCTCTGCCTCCTGAGTTGCTGTGTGCCTATAGGTCCAACCCTGATTTTATATCTTTGCAAATGTGAAACAGTGCTGCAATGAATATGGGAATGGAGGTGTTTCTATGATATGATGACTCAGATTCTTTTGAGCACATGTCCAAGAGTGGTATAGCTATGTCATATAGTAGTTCTAGTTTTATATTACTGAGGAACCTCCATATTGATTTCAATAATGACTGTATTAATTGACAGTCCTGTCAGCGGTATATAAAGGTTCCTTTTTTCCCTACTTTGTTGATAGCATTTGTTACAGTTTCTTTTGTTGATGCTGGCCAATCTGACTGGAGTGAGATCAAATTTTATTGTGGTTTTGATTTTCATTTCCCTGATAACTAAGATTGTTGGAGTTTTTTCATATTTTGGCTATTTGTATTTCTTCTTTTGAAGACTGACTGTTTAATTCAAATGCCCACTTATTTATTGGATTATTTGAGGGTTTTTGGTACATAATTTTTTGAGTTCTCTATACATCGTAGATATTAATCTCTGTCAGAGGTAACATTGGCCAAGATTTTTTCCCCATATTTTACTCTATTGTTTCCTTTCTTGTCTGTACCTATTTTCATCAAGAAAATTGGCCTATAATTTTCCAGTTTTGTTTAATCCTTATGTGCTTTTGATACCAGGATCATACTGGCTTTGTAGAATGGGTTTAGAAATGTTTCTTCCCTTTATTTCATAATGGATTATTTAAGGAACATTAGTGTTATTTGTTCTTTAATGTTGTTGTTGTTAGGTGCTGTAGAGTCAGTATCCGACTCATAGCGACTCTCATAGGGTTTTCAATGGCTGACTGTTTTGGGATTGCCTTGGGAGTGGATTGCCAGGTCCTTCTCACATTTTTTGAGGTGCTGGGAATTGAACTCGGGACCTCAGAGACTGCAGTGCAGCGCTCTACCAACTGAGCTAAATCCCAGCCGTTATTCTTTAATAGTTAGGTAGAATTCAGCAGTAAATTCATCCAGTCCTGGTCTTTTCCTCTGCTTGAAGTGTCTTTGTTATTGTTTCAATCTCGCTGTTCATTATACATCTGTTTAAGGTTTTTGTATCTTTTTGGTTCAATTTTAATAGGTCATATGTGTCTAGAAATTTATCCATTTCTTTTGGATTTTCCAATTTATTGGAGTATAAGTTTTCAAAATATTCCTTAATGATTCTCTGTAATATCTGCTGTCATATCTCCTTTTCCAGTTCTAATTTTGTTGATTTATGTCTTTTCTTTCTTTTGGTTACTTTGGCTAAGGTTTGTCCACCATGTTTATCTTTTCAAAGAACCAACATTTGTTTCCCTGATCCTTTTTTTATTATTCTTTCTGTTTCCATTTCATTAATTTTACATCTGATCTTTTTTATTTTTTCTTTCTAAGTTTTTGTTTGCCTTGTTCTTGCTTTTTGTGATCTTGTGGTACATCATTAAATTATTTACTTGAGGTCTTTTTTTTTTGTTTTGCTTTGTTTTTTCAATGTAGACATTCATAGCTATAAACTTCCCTGTTAAAACTGTCTTTTCTGTATGCCACAAGTTCTGACAGACAGTGTTTTCATTTCATTTGATTCTAGGAATTTTTTATTTTATTACCCAAAGATTTCTCCAGTGACCTACTGATTGTTCAAAAGCATATTGTTAAATCTCTATGTGTTTTAGTATTTTCTGTAGATTCTCTTACTTTAGATTTCTGGTTTTATTTCATTATCATCTGATAAGATTGAAGAAATTATTTCAATATTTTTTTGTATTTGTTAAGACTTTGTTGCCTAACACATAAGCCACTTTGGAGATCTTTTTGAGAAGTCCTATGAAGAATATGTATTCTGTAATTTTTGAATGGAATATTCTGCAGATATCTGATAAATCCATTTAATCTATGGTGCAATTTAACTCTGCAGTTTCTTTATTAATTTTTGCTTGGATCATCTGTGTATCGTAGAAAGGTTTTTCATTATTTACTCAAATTTGTTACTCTTTGCTGGTGTACTCAGGTGTTCTTTCAAAATTCAATCTTGTTAGGTCCTGTGTTTCTATGAATGCTTCCATTTATTCTACGTTATTCAGTTTATTGGTGTGATTCCTTGTTTAATTCTAATTAAAAAACCTTTTTCCATAATAATGATTTCAAATTTTTTTGGTTTTTACTGATTATTACATGTGCATATATATGTGTATAGTATGTGTGTTAAGCAAAACCAAAGGTTTTATGACATAAACCTATAATGGAACAAAATTAATAATTTGAAAACATTTTTTTAGAATGTATGTTATACCCTGGATGTAGTGGCAAATGCCTATATACTCAGCACTTGGAATGTGGAGTCGGAGGAATGAAAGTTCAAGCCCAGCCTAAGTTGGATAACAAAGCCCATGCTACATAATGAAACTCTCAAAACAAACAAGCAAATAAAAAAACCAAAATCAAAATAAAAAAGCAAAAACTGAAAACATCAATAACAACAACAAGGAGAAGTATGTTAATAAGAAGTTTGGAAATGAGCTTAAATGTTGCTAATACTATTGGACTGTCATAACTCTGTGTAGAGTAATCAATAAATATATAGTATGGATATCTTGCTGGAAGAGAATAAATGCACCGTTTCTAGTAGATAAAATCCCCTATTGTGGTGGTCCCCTATCTTTTTGGCACAGGGACCAGTTTCATGGAAGATATATTTTCCATGGAACTCAGGTTATAACACAAGCAATGGGGAACAGCTGAAAATACAGATCAAGTGTTGCTTGGCTACTCACCCCTTGCTGTGCAGCCCAGTTCCTAACAGGCCATGGACTTGGGGTTGCAGACTCCTGCCTTATTGGGGAAAACTGATCATCATATGTTAGTTAACCAGGTCTCCCTCCATTAGATTTTGGTCAACTATACAGAGTAAATGTCAGTTTCTACTTTAGGTAAATAAACAGAAGGTAGCTCCTTTTTCTAGGTTTATTGATGAATTATTGGCAAATAAATGTTGTATATATTCAAGATGTATGATCTGATTATGTATACACATACATTGCATAATGACTACACATTAGGTTAATTAATTCATTCCTTGCCACACATAGTTACCATTAGGTGTGTGTGTATTGAGGACACTTAAGATATAACTTCTTAGCTAACTTCAAGTAAACAACACAAGATTATTACCTATGGTCACCATGTTATATATTAGAGGACATTGAATTATGCAAGTTAAGCACCAGCTAGTAGAACAAAGGAAAGAATATGGTAGTCAACAGATTCCTGTCAAGAGCAGAAGAGATGCTGTAGCTCTTTTAGTACCTCAAAGAGATGCAAGTAGATGTACAAGAATAGAGTTATGTCATGGAAGAGCCAATATAAAATCAGGATGTCTTCCTTTCTAATTTAGAAATACAGCCAGTTTTAACATTGAAGAGTAATTGTCAGCAATTAAAGTTCTAGGAGGAAATGTTGCTAACCTATAATGATTGCTTTTCTTTCAAAACACTTTCAATCTTCATCTATAAATTGGACAGATTAGGAAATATGTAAGAAATAACAACAAAGTGCTTTCTAGCAGTGAGCAAGGATCTGTTGGTTATTATTATAAGCCTTCTACATATTAGCAAATACATTAAGTGATTTGAGAAAAACTTTGAAAATAAAAAATGAAATGAAATCTTAACCAAAACTGTATGCCACTCCCTAAAATAATTATAAAACATCAATTTATGATCAGGCTTTAGTGAGTATAACTCTATTTTAATAAAGAAGTCATGAGTGTCTGAGAAGGCATAATGTAATCTCTTTTATTTAGTTACTAAAATCCATTTGAAATTTTTTATTTAAGCCATATGATCACTGCCACCCACATGCCATCTGGTGGCACTTCTCCAAATAGCACATAGGAAGTAATAAGTGTCTAAAATTTCACCCTATAAATCTAAACCAAGAAAGTGATTATAAACACCTTCACATTGCTGAATGACAAGGCAGGGTTTTCTTTCTTTTTAGGAAACATTTTAATTGTAACTAATTATACAATAATGATAGATAATTCCATTTCTCCTTAATATTGTTTGATTGAAATTCTAGGTTACCTAACAAAAGAAGTAGCTTCAAGTTATAAAAGATACACCCTCCTAACTTCAATCCTTGTTTTGGGAAAATACCTGTGTTAGTAAGACTTTTCATCAATATGACAAAACACCTGACATAAACAATTTAAGGGGGTAAAGATCTATTTTTGCCGATAGTTTCAGAAGTTTTAATCTACCATGGGGGCAGAGATTAGTATGTCCAGGAAGCAGAGAGAGAGAGAGAGAATGCCTGTGCTAGTGGGCTTCTCCATCCCCTGGCCCCTTTTATTCAATTCCCAGCCTATGGAATGGTGCCACAAATTCAAGGAAGGTCTCTCTCTTTTAGTTATTCCTCTCTGATAATGCATAATCAACACACTCAGGCGTGTACTGTACTAATCTCATAGGCATTTATCAATCTAATGAAATTGAAAATCAGGATTAACCATCACAAGTCCACCCCATGTCAATTTGACACCCAAACACATTTTCTTAAATGATAAAATTCCATCCCAGAACCTGAAAAAGAGTTATGTACATCTTATAATGCAAAATGCTTCAATTTATCTTCAAGAGCCCCTGTAGTCTTAACAGTTCCAACATTGTTCAAAAGTCCAAGTTCCAAGTCTCTCATAAGACTCAGGGAAAACTGATGTAAAATCAAAATGAAAATTACATTTTTCCAATATACAATAGCAATTTGTAAACATTTCCATTCCAAAAGGGAGCAATAGGAGCATAGAAAGGAAGAATGAGACCAACATAAGACCAAAACTGAGTAGAGCAATCTTTAATCCCTGTAGCTCCATATCTGGTATCCAGGCATGTGATGGTTTGATGTGAACTCTCAAGGTCTTGTCAACCCAGCCCTTATGGCCTTGCCAGTAGTAGACCTCATGGCTTCTCTCTTGGATTGGCTCCATTCATTGCCTGTGGCTTCCACTGGCAGATGTTCCACATTTCTGGAATCTCTCACTTCCTGTGGTCTCCATTTCATCTTTAGCTTCACTTTCATAGCTTTGCACAGGACCCTTTCGGTGGCTGCCTGCAGGGTTCTTGTCTCTGCCACACATTGCCTGGCCTCCCATGCCATCCTTTGAATTCTAGGTAGAAACCAACATGACTTTGTAACTCTTGCATTCTGCATGGGTGGAGTTTGGCCAACTCCTGAGATGCTCTCATGGTATCTTTCCTATTGTTCCAATGCAAACTCTTTGCCTTTTCTTAAATGGTACTAATCTATTTAGAAACCATGTCTTCCTTAGCCCCAACTTTATATGGGCTTTTCTATCCAAACTGCAAGTTTTTTCAAGTTTTTGTGCTCTGGTTTTTGCTCCTAATTCTCACTGTATAGCTGGATCAAAGCAGCCAACAATAACCATGTCAAGCCTGAATGCTGGGTTGATTTAAAACCTCCTCTGCCAAATTGATTAATCTACCATCTTAAAGTTAAGCTTCCCACAGAGTCTCAGAGCATGGAAAAAACATGGACAAATTATTTGCCACAATACAACATGAATGACTTCTAGTCAAATTCTCAATCAAGTTTTCATTCCCATCTGAAACCTCATGACCATGGCCTTAATTCTCTGAACCCCTGTTGTCATTCTGCTCTTTTCCCTCCCATCAGAATGGTCCATTTAGCTTTGTTTACAGTATTTTCAGCTTTTTCTAGACTGCTTACCCGAACTCTTCAAAATTTCTTCCACAAATTAGCTCCAAAGGCTTTTATGCCATATGGATAAGTAGTCATAGCAATGACTTCACTTTTCCAGTAATAACAATTTTCTATGTTAGCTAGACTTTTCAATCACCGTGACAAAGTATCTGACACAAACAAGTGAGAGAGAAACAATTTCTTTTGGCTGTTTCAGAGGTTTCAGTCTACCATGGCAGGAAGACTGTGGGAGAACAGAGAAGCTCACATCATGGAGGCCAGGAAGCAGAGAGAGAGAGAGAATGCCTGAGGTAGTTGGGTACTTTTTCTGTTTTTATTCCACATAAGTTCCCAGCCTGTGGAGCAGTTCCACCCACATTTACGGCAGGTATTCTCTCTTAGTTAATCCTCTATGGAAACTCCCTCACAGACACACCCTGAGATGTGCTTTATTAATGTTTTAGGAACTGCTCAATCCAATCAAATTGAAAACCAAGATTAATTATCATAATCCCCAAAACATAAGAGCTAGTACGACAATATTCCTATTTCATATCTTGGATTGTTGTGGGGGAGATAGGTTCTCACTCCATAGTCCAAGGTAGCCTAAAACTTGCAATCTTTTTGCCTCAGCCTCCTGAGTGCTGTTATGTTCTATTTTCTTGGTTATGAAACTGATGCAGAAACTTCTCTTTGTTTTTCAGCAGTCTTAGGACAGTAGTTCTAAGCCTTGGTTGTTTATTCAAACAACCTGAGGTGCTATGAAAAATCTTGAGGCCAGACCATGCCTCATATAATCTATTTAAAACTCTCTAGACCTGTGAATAAGGCCTCAGAATTTTTCCCATTGTTGTGGATTAAACCCAGGGCCTTGCACACACTTAGCAAGAGCTCTAACACTGAGCTGCATCTCCAGACTGAGACATCAGAATTTTAAAACTTTCTAGATTTGTCATCCTGCAACCATGGCACTGTGGCATCCAATCCCATCAGATCTCAGAAGCTAAGCAAGGTCGGGCCTGGTTACTACTTGGATGGGAGACCGCCTGGGAACACCACATACTGTAGGCTTGGGAGAAGGACCTGACAACCCACTCTCAAAAATCAATCCACTATTGAAAACACTATGAATGGCAGAAAAGCAGTAACAATACTGTTTTACCTGTTGTACGTAGGGTCACTATGAGTTGGATACTGACTCGACAGCACCTAACAACAACAAACAACAAATGTTGACAATATGCAGCCAAACTTGAGAAACATTGTCCTAGAAGATAGTGTTTATTTAATCTAAAGCTGTTTACCTGTGGAGATAGTTATTTTGAAGATTTTTTTAAGATATGACAAATATATTGGAAATCATTCAACTAGGTCAAAATCTTTAGAATTGGAACAAGGAAAAAGAGTGATATACATTGAAAAAATATTGAAATATAAAAGGAAATATAAATCAAACCTTTTATGAGGGTTAGATTTAATGATATTTCTTAGCAGTATTAATCATTCAGTTATAAAAAGTAATATACAGCCAAAATGGTATGAATGATGTCAGCTATTTAACACAAATGAGACAAAAGAAACTTTTTGGTACAAAGAACAAGTTTCCTGAGGACCTAATACAAGTTCTTAAGTTGAGTGCATGCCTTTTTTTAACAAAAAAGAAAAGAAAGTAAAAATCATAGGAAAACTGGATTATTTATAGCCTGTGTTTTCTCCAAGAACTACTGTTGCTGTTGTTTTTAGGTGCTTTCGGGTCAGGTTTGACTCATAGCCATGCTATGTACAATAGAACGAAACATTCCCTGACACTGTGCCATGCCCGGCACTATGTCAGTGCTTCTCTGCTATTGATAGGGTTTTTGATGGTTGGTTGTTTTGGGAGTGGTCGGCCAGGTTCTTCTCCCTAGTTTGCAGCACCTGATATTCCCAGTCAGTCTCCCATCCAGGGACTAACCAGGCCAACCTTGCTTAGTTTCTGAGGTCAGATGGGACCAGATGCCAGGGTCTAATGTTTATCTACTTATTTCTTTCTCATAATGCATTGCCAATGTACTTCATTGTATATATTTGGATTATTTGTTTTTTACTTTTGTTTTTACTTGAAAATTTTATTTGTTTTTCTCACATATCATTTTCCAATCTGATCTGGAGTTTAGTATAAAAAGAAGATAAGGGTTGACTGCAACAACTAAGAAAAAGTTTAAAAAAATTTTTTTTGTAAAACTTAACTCTGTGTGTTCTCGTTATATCTTTTTAGTACCTTTCCATCTAAGCAGCAAATAACAGCACTTACATTTCAACTTATGCCAAAACTTTTGCATATGTTATATATTTATACCATTTATATATAATTTAATTTAAAATTAAAATGTAGAGGATATTTCATATCATGTTACCACCTAGGAAAACCTTCCCTTAAGATCAAGTTTAATAGTAGTTAAGAAATCAAAACTTAGTTTCCAATATCAAAATAAGAGCCATGTTCATGTCCAACATTCCAATGAGTTTATAATTTATAAAATGCATTTTCCCACATGGTTATCATATTTTTGTATACTACTTCTTTTGTACCTCAGAACCAACTTTGAAGAGTACTAATACTCTCTACAAATTCCTTTAGCAAAATTTTCTTAGTA
>VMDO01039264.1:0-12800 GCA_007922755.1 Pedetes capensis
TTTTTTTTTTTTTTTTTTTTTTTTTTTTTTTTTTTTTTTTTTTTTTTTTTTTTTTTTTTTTTTTTTTTTTTTTTTTTTTTTTTTTTTTTTTTTTTTTTTTTTTTTTTTTTTTTTTTTTTTTTTTTTTTTTTTTTTTTTTTTTGCTACTGACAGGTTGAATCTAGGGCCTTTCACATGTGAGGCAAGTGCTCTACCACTGAGCTGCACTCCCAACTCCCCTTTTATTCTTTTTCATTTTGACACAGGGTCTCATTAAATTGCACAGGCTGCCTCTGGCCTTGAATTCATGATTCTCCTGCCTCATCCTCCCAAGTTGCTCAGAATGCAGGCATGAACCATGGTGCCTGGCTGGCTCCCATTTTAACTTATTAGGCATACCTTTGCTTTATGATTTAGAGGTTACTTTAACTTTTACAACACCCATCTTTATACCACTTTATATGTAAAGTCAAAATCTTATAACACTAAAATTCTATTATTTTTGTTTTTCTATTTTATTTTATCTTTGATTAACATGTATTTGTTATACATATTAATGTGTATAGCATGCACCTATCAAGTTTAGCTTCTCTTTATCCATCCTCCACTTTCCCAACCTGTAGTAATCACTATTCTATATTCAAGTCAGAGTTTCTCTGTTTGTTTGTTACATTTTAAGTATGAAAGAACATTCAGTGATTGTCTTTCTATGTCTGGCTTATTTCACTTAACATTATATCCTCCAGTTCTATCAATTTTGCTACAAACGACTTCATCCTTCTTTATAGTTGAATAATATTCCATTGAGCATATATATATATATACATATATATATATATATATATATATATATATGCATTTCTTTGTCCATTCATCTATTGATGGGCACCTAGGCTGATTCCATACCTTAGTGTTGTGAATAGTGTCACAAAAAAAAAAAAAAACATGAGAGTGTGGTATTGCTTTGATATATTAATTTAATTCTTTGGCTATATACCCATACGAGGGGTAACTGGATCATGTGGTAAATCTATTTTTAGTCTTCTGAGGAACCTCCATATTGTTCCTCATAGTGGAGACACTAGTTAATGTTCCTTCCAACAGGGTATGAGAGCTCCTTTTTCTCTTCATTCTTGCCAGCATTCTATTCTGAGTTTCTTTGTTTGTTTTATATAATTGCCTTTCTAGAAATACTCATATACACTCAGTAGATCTGGGTAGGGTTGTTACTGGAGCAGAAGTGAGTTTTTTGACCTGAGTTCAGGTAATAAAAGGTGATACAGATGATACCTGTCATCCTGGGACACTTACTGTTAGACTCCAACCTACATGCTATGGAAAAGCAAAATAACCACACACAGGCTGTATAGATTTTGTGGGGTCCCACTGTCAGTATCAAACTTTAGATCCAGGAGGCTTCAATGACTCCCCAGCCCAGTCTTCAAACCATCTCCCCTCTATTGTGTGACTTGGACACACTACCCCTGGTATGATAATTCCTGTATAAGTATGAATCTATGAGCCAAACAAATCAATATTCCTTACAGCTACTAAATATGAGATTGTTTGATAAGTAGCAATAAGTAGCTATAGCACTGTATTTTCTCCCTTTGGTGGTTACTAGAGTACAACAGCTTTTAGGGCCCTCAATTTTAAAGAAATGTATTAAAAGGGGACTCATACAAAAAATGTGAGAGCCCGCTGCACTGCACAGGAATTTTAGCTGATAAATAAAGGTATAGCTGAGGCCACAGTACTAATGATATTGGTGAGTTTGTTCTAATAAAAGATCACTTCCTGTATAGAAGAGACTGAAAAGCATTTGCTGAGATGAGTCAATGATTTTGACAATGTATTTTCCTTTACTTATAGTAATGCATTTATTTGCTACCAGTGCATAATTTGTTGGCTTTTTTTAAAAAGAAAAATTATGCCTCCCTTGATGTAGACAAAATCAGATGAGTTTAAGTAATTGGGAGAGCAGGCATCATTTAAAAATCATTTCTGCCAATTTGTCTTCTTTCCTACTGCCTCCCCACACTTCCTCTGCATGGCTCCTTACACAAATGTGGTCACAACAGTTGCCAACAACAATCAAATATTAAGCTTTGTGCAGAAAAATGGAAAAGCACAGAGCTGGAAATGCTTCACGTGTCTCATTCCATTCCCCTTGAAGTTGATTCATGTAGAGAGAGCCATGCTGTGAATGGTTTGAGATAACAGTAGACCTCTAACAGCCTGGAAGATATTTGTTAAGGTCTTACAAACAAGAAAAGACCATCTAAACTGTTGAGGTACCACAGAAAGAAACAGTGAACATATTTTCCAAATAAACACCAACACACACTGATCCAATAAATGCGATTCAGTGAGCCAAAGCATTTCAATTCAAGACCTGTGATCTATTGCTCGCACAGAAAAGGATGGGGAGAGGCACTCACCAGAAACCCAATTGTCCTGATCCATTTAGGGTCTATTCCACCCCCATTCTATGCAGCATAACTCCATCAAACAGGACAGATTATAATTTTGTTAAAAATTTTCTCCTCAAATACCAATACTCTTTTATGTGAAACCCAGGGTTCTTTGAACCTATTGACTTTTTTTGTATCAACTAAATTATTTTATTTGCACATTACTTATGCATTTTGCATTCATATTCCAAAAATTCTGATAAATTGCCCCAATTGACTATTGCACAAGACCTAGAAAGTGTTTCCCCCAAAGTGTGGTAAGATACTTAATGTTTGTTGATTGATCATTGAAACTCAGAAATAATGTTTAGCTGTTGTATTTTAAAATAACTGAGAGCAGATGGCTTCAGATAAGGCTAATCTTTAAGGGAATCTGAGAATCTAATAAAATCTAAGGAATTTGTCCCAGAAAAGAGCAAATGGGCCCAAGGAATACAATTTTTATCACAACTTTAGGGAGTTTATTTATGTCAACCCCTGCCCAATAATAACTATTCCATGTGGAACATGAGCTAACAGTTTGGATTCAGAATTGTTGTTTTTGTTAAGTGCCATGGAATTGGTATCTGACTCATACCAACCCTACATGCAACAAGTGAAACACTATTGTCAGTGCTTCTCTGCTATTCATAGGGTTTTCAATGGCTGATTATTTATTGGAAGTAGGTTGCCGGGTCTTTCTCCCAAGCTTACAGCACTTGGTGTTCCCAGGCAGTCTCTCTTCCAAGTACTAACCAGGCCTGACCCTGCTTAGCTTCTGAGATCTGATAGGATCAGATGCCACACTGGTACAGCTGCAGGTGGATTAAGAATTAGTCACTGTTTATTGTGAGTCCGCCATATGTTGTGCACAGAGGCAGGAACTCCTATATATACTTCAGTATGGACCTGAATAGACCCAGATGTCGTCAGCTTGTTGTGCTGTGGGGGCTTGCATGTTGCTGTGATGCTGAAAGCTATGGCACTGGTATTTCAGATACCAGCAGGGTCATCCAGAGTGGACAAGTTTCAGCTTTGAGACTAAGACAGACTAAAGAGAAGGACCCAGCAGCCCATTCCCTAAACAATTAGCCACTGAAAACCTTATGATTAGCAGAGAAGCACTGTCAGATATAGTGCCAGAAAATGAGGCCTACCAGGCTGGAAGGCATTCAAGAAATGACTGGAAATGAGTTGCCTCCTCAAAGTAGAGTTGACCTTAATGAGGAGAATGGAGTAAAGTCCCTGGGACCTCCATTTGCTGACATGGCACAACTCACAATGAGAAGAAACATAGTGGCTGTAACATTAGCTCAAACATAAAAAGATTGTGTGCAAGGCACAATGTTGGGTAGTATTTAGTTCTGTTGTGCATAAGGTTGATATGAGTCAGATCCAACTCAGTGACATCCAACAACATATACTTGAGAAATACATTGCCCCATTTTATAGAGCAAGAGGCTTCTTTTTTCTTTCCTCTTTCCCCATGACAGTTGTTAACAGTTCAAGAATTAGATGTTCTTGCAATAAATGTACTTTGAGAATTGTTAATCTAGTCCAAATCCTTTATTTTAAATGTAAGAAAACTACATCCCAGGGAGAGAGTAGTAGCCATGCCTTAAGTCATATGGTGAGCTGCTACAGACTAGAGCATCCCAGGCCTCCACCCCAACTACATTCCTCCACAATGAGAGGACTCTGTGCCAATGATGACAAGCCACTATGGTTTAGGTAACCCTGGAAAAATTATCTTGAGATAAGGATAGGATATCTAAATAGATTATTTTGGAGGCAAAAGAAATAATGGTAGATAAAAGAAGATATAAGACAGAAAATGCAGTCAATATAGGGTTTATTATCAAATCAGCTCTTACTGTAGGTGAGTAGAGTTTAATCCTATTGCTCTGGGGAGCAAGGTAGGGCACAGAACTTGGAGTTATCTTACAGAAACAGTGATGGAGCTGGGCTATTTATGCACCAACTCCAGTCAGTTATAGGGTAAGGGCTATTTGTAAGACATGGAGATGCATTAAGTCCAGCACTCTCAGCATCCTTCAGGATGGGCTTCAATGACCAAACAAGACTCTTAGTCAAAAAAATGTGGTGCTGGCTCTTGCAAACCTTTGGCATATGCACAAAAGGAGGGAATATAGTGAAGCCATTGATAATATATGTTATTGTTGTTAGGTGTTGTCAAGTCAGGTTCAACTCATAGTGACGCTATGTTCAAAAGATGAAACACTCCCCTGCACTGTGTTATGCCCAGCACTATGTCAGTTCTTCTCTGGTATTCATAGGGTTTTCAATGGTATACTGTTTCAGGAGTGAGTCGCCAGGTTCTTCTCCCTAGCCTGCAGTACCTGTTATTCCCAAGCAGTCTTCCATCCAAGGACTAACCAGGGTGACCCCACTTAGCTTCTGAGATCAAGTGGGATTTGATGTCAGAGTGCTACGGCTTCACACAATAATACATACTGCATGCATATATCCACATAGTTGGATCTATGGGCTAGTATATGGTGCATTTGTGGGAGAAGTGGGAAATTTGGCTCATTATTTAATAGGTTTTTTAAGGTCCATTTGAAGGTCCATAAATAACATCTGGAGACCTAGGCAAGTATTACTGAAGACAGCAAGATAATGAAGGATTTATGAAACAGGCAAAGTAGGAGGACAGTTTTGGGCTCACTAAGCCTGCAGGAGGGAAGGTTGAAATAGAACTTAATTATAATCCACTGAATCAAACTCTTTCTGAATTCTGTTAATTCTGTATTCATGATGACTTTCTTCCATTCTTCAGGTCTTTGTCTGGCTCTCAACATTTATCATCTAAACCAATCATCTTCAACACCATTAGGTCTTACACTCCTTTTTCAAAGAAAAAAGAAAAGGAAGGAAGGAAGGAAAAACAACTCCCTCTATATTTTGTGATGCCTCAATTAATACTTGGAAATAAAAGTCATAAATAATATAACATATCAACATATATCATTTCACCAAGAACAATATGATGTTTGAATTTAATACATTGAAAAATAAAGGAAAATAATTGATAACAAAGTAATATTTCAGTAATGCAATTGCTAGAGTGCATTATACAAGAGTACATAAGCAAATAGCCAAATATTTGCACTTCTTCATAGAATCAGTCCAAGTGCCATAGCTATAAATGCCAACCAAGACTGATGTGTATAGTAAGATTCAAATGCCATTAAGTTGTATATATATGTAGAGTAGAGTTAATTCTAGGCTCAGACTATTATTCAAAGTTTTATTCAACTTTTATATTGAATGAAGGACAATTCTAAGTTGTTTGGAGCTGTCCTGGGCAACGCAAAATATCTATCATTCTGACTTCTAACCACTTAAACCAATGACAAACCAAACCCCACAAAACTTCAAAACATGCCCCATGCATGTTATTACCCCCAGTGGGAAGCAATGACTCATTACAATGAAATCCTGATTGCTCCCTAGTCTCTAATTACTTCTCTCTTTCATTTCTCCTCCACATGGCCATCCAATTCAACTTCCTAGAATGCAGGATGGACCCTTCTTTCAAACCTTCCAGTTCTTTCTGTCCAAATTCTTTTCCATTGCTAGGGACCTAGCTACCAAGAGTTTTAATAAGCTGGAGCCAGAGTTGTTACATATAGTTGTGCACGTTTTGCAGTGCTCCATTCCAAGGGAATTTCCTACATCTTCTGATGGAGGTCATAGGCAATGTTGAGAACAAAGATAGGTCTCTATCCTGAAGTCTTTATGTAAGGCAGAACTGATGTTCCACTGCCTGCAGAGGAGTCCTGATTTGCTCTGAGTTGCTCAGAAGTATGAAAACACTATAAAAATCACCCTTCCCACAGTTCATGTTTTCCTGGCAACTCAAGCACTGAAGTTGGTACTGCTGTCAGCAAGGACAGGAAAGTTCCTCATCCACATGTTCCTACTCTTTCTCTGTGATCTCCAGGTCTAGGTTCTTAGGTACACTATGGACTATGGTCTGGCTCTGTCAAAGTGATGGAAGATGGATAAGATGCGTATGAAGGATGGCAAATTGAATTGTCAGACACAGAGTTGACAACTTTCTCTTCTGAGAAGAGTGGTACTTAAAAACCAAAGAATACCTGGTACTGGAAATCATCTCCTAGTTTTTGGTGCCTGTCAGCATATGCCTTCTGTAGATCCTTGTCAAACATATCTATGCAAGTTCCCCAGATGGCCAACAAAAATGAATGTAGATCCCCTGCTCAAGGGAGGACTGAGTATAGAGAGGAAGAGAGGGAATTGAGGGAGGCTGAAATTTACAGAAAAGTAACTCAATATATACATATGTTTTCTTTGAAATCTCATTTGTATTTTTAAATTCAATTATTTTTATATTCCATAGTGTAACAGTGTTTATTTTTATCCACATTTGGGCTTTATGAGCATATGTCTGGGTGTGTGCATATATATAGTCTCCCCAATGAAAGCAGATTAGTGCAAAACTAACAGTCCAAGAACAGTTGTCATCTTTCTCCTATGGCTTCAGGTCACCACCAGAGAGTACAAATGTCTCAATTTCAAAGATGTTGATCTCAAATTGTTATTTAGAGTAACACAGACTATCCTAGGTCCTTTTCAGTTACCCATAGATTTTGGGATAATGCTGGTGCTCAGGGAGTATGAATCTAACAGAAGAATCAACACTTTTTGGAGGATATCCCAAAAGAAGAGTATCATATGGTTGCTGTTGTTGTTGTTGTTAGGTGGCATAAATTTTCTGTCCAACTAATAGTGACCTTATATATACAACAGGCAAAACACTATTGTCAGTGATTCTCTGATATTCATAGGGTTTTCAATGGCTGATTGTTTTTTGGGAGTGGGTTGCCAGGTCCTTCCCCCAAGCCTAGAGCAACTGGTGTTCCCAGGCGGTCTCCCATCCAAGTACTAACTAGGCCTGACCCTGCTTAGCTTCCGAGATCTGACGGGATCAGACACCACAGTAATATGCTTATAGGCAGATAATATGTTTAGGCAGGGCAAATATGCAGTGGCAGTTGTGTGATAATAGAGCTTTATTTCTCAGATCCAGTTGCTTCTGTTAATGTGGGAGTCAGTATAGATGGTAGAAAGAGGGCTAACTCATCAAGTCAGCCAATCAATAGGTACCAAATCCCTATTTATAAATTCTAGGTGCTGATGAAGGTCAAGGGGAATAAGAATGTGGAAAGCTTTCCACCACACCCCTCTAACAGGGCTACATAAGCTAGAACAAGTGAGCTATTAGAGCATGAAGATGAGAGAAGGTCTGTTCATGTGTAGGATTGTGTGGATAGCTGGAAACTAGAATAGGGGAGACCAAGGACATTGTGAAGTTCATTCACGAATGGCTGCAGAAATCTTCAGGTTTCAAATCTATGCTTGACCATAAAACTTTAGGCCTGGCAATGTTGGGACTCTTCTGTCCCTGGTTGGAGTATTCAGTGTAGGTCATTGCAGCTAATCAGTGCACTTGACACACTAAAGTGACAGTTTGCAGATATGGGCCTCTGCAGCCAATATGTACAGCACTGAGAATACATTTATGAGTTACTCCCACATCTGGGCTCCTAGATGAATGCATTTGCCTGTAGCCCATGGGATGGAATAGCAGCAGAATTTTGTATTTAGAAGATTTGTACTTCCAAAACTCTACTAAAATTGCATTCTGGAAGGTCACCCAAAATTCCATACCAAAAAATGCCAGGCTTCATTTTACTTGGCCTAGCAGAATTTGACACTTGTAATCATTTCTTGGCTCCTCACATTGGTTCCTGTGACATAATACTATACTGCCTTCCTCTTACTTCTCTGGTTGGGCTTCTCACTTGCTTCTATTTGCAAATTCTCTGTATTTGACCTTTAAAACAAGCATGCAGGTTTAGTCTATTTTTTGTTGTTATAACAAAATACCTGAGGCTGAGTAACTTATAAAGAATATAAAGAAACTTATAAAGAATAAACTTATAAAGAACTTATAAAGAATAGGAGTTTATTTGACTTGCAGTTCTGTGGTGGAGGACATCAAAGAGTGAGACAGAGCAAGTATGCTAATTTATGTCTCTCTTTTTATAAAGCCATTAATGCCTTCAAGGGCATCCTGCTCTTACAACCTCAACTAATCCTATCTGCATACCAAAGGCCTCACCTCCAAATACCATAAACATATGAATTTGGGAATTAGACTTCCAAGGAAGGATCTTTTGGTTGACATACCCAAACCATAGCAACAAAGGTCAAGGAGAAATCTAGGTCTCTCTTTTTTTCTTTACTTAAGGGAGTTATAAGTTCTTTATGCTATCAGCCTTTTAAAATGTATTAATGTTAATCAATTGAAGGATTCACCTGTGACTATGATCTTGGGATGCCTATGTCCAACATCTGAAAGTGCTTTTTTTCTCATATCTATTGCCCAGGTTTCTAGTGTTAGTTGTGTTCCTGTTACTTTCTCATGACCCAAAGCTTCTCCATGTGTGAAATCTGCAGCCCAATCATTAGTTTCCTTTGTTGCCTTCTGTTGTCCTTCAGATCTCAACTCAGTTGTCATTTCCTCTTTGAGGTCTCTCCTGGGTTCTCTTGTCCATGATGTTTGTTCCTCTTTTATGTTTTTCCCCAGATAGCACAATATTTGCTCCTTATGCAGTATGTGTCCCACACTCCTGTATTTGCCAGTTATTTTTCCACTTACTTTTCATAAGAAATGTACTTTTTGGGTATTATCTTGAGCCATGTGAAATGTCTACTACTTGACCACTTTTCCACATACAGAACAGGCAGATTCCCCTGATTTAAACTAATATGTATAAAAATAATATTGTTTATACAAGCACAGAGAAGTTATGGGGTCTCAATAGAGTCCTGGTCTCTTATGAGACTCCATTGATGAGAGCGTCCTCCTGTGCAGTAATCCTTTCCTAAACTCTCCAAAGTGGTGTGGCCACATTCTCTACTTCTTGCTATAGGTTACTGTGAAGATAAAGTAACAACCTATGCACAGGGCACTTAGAGGAGAGTCCATGACATGGTAGGTGCTCCTGGTATAGCTGAGGTGGTTGCTTCATTGGTGTTGTACAAGTGGTTGTGCCTTTAGTTTGGCTTGGTCATTGCCAGATGTCAGGCCATTGCTTGCTCTCCTCTGTCCCTGCCTTGTGGCAGCCATGTAGGTATCATCAGCCTTTCCTCCATGCCTTACTTTTAGTTAACCCTGAGGAAAGGGGCCTCCTTTTTTGGAACACTGGTTAGAGGTACCCTGGGCTTCCATTAGGAAAGTCCTCACAGCAGACCCATTTATCTCTCCAAGAAGGATTTCACATCCTTGGGATCAGCTTATTCACTGGCTCCTAATGTAGAGAGAGGGGGCTTAATCTCATACAGCCATTTTCTCTTCTAGTATTTATTATTTTCTTTTGATTTGTTTTCATCTCTACAGCAACGTTTTGCTTTCTTGGCCAGGGTTTGTAATCTGAGCTCTTGAATGTCCTAGAAATAATGTGTTACTGATGGAAGGAGTCACTACGCTAGAGACCTGGTGTCTCTGTACCTGCCCCTGGAGGAAGTCCCTGGGAGCCTGATGGTAGAAGTGGCACCACTTCCTAGCATCAACCCTCAGTTTACCCACCTTGAAGAAGGTGCTTGTCTGGAAGTCTTGACATCATAGTCTTCCCTACCTACTTGCTGGGTGACATGAATAAGTCCTATTTCCTGTTTTGCTCCAGGATCTCTTAATTATCACATTCTAGGACTTGTTTGAGTTCTTTTGAAATATGTTTCAAGAATTGCCATGCATCAAAAATTGGAGGAATCTTTTCTTTTCTTGACTACTTTTTTCTTGTGCAAGCCAGCCATTTATTAGCTGAAGATTTTTTCCCACTTAAGTAGTTGTTGTTGTTGTTAGGTGCCGTCTAGTCAGTATCCGACTCATAGTGACCCTCATAGGGTTTTCAATGGCGACTGTATTGGGATTGCCTTGGGAGTGGATTGCCAGGCCCTTCTCTCATTTTTGCAGTGCTGGGAATTGAACTCAAGACCTCAGAGACTGCAAAGCAGTGCTCTACCAACTGAGCTAAATCCCAGCCCCACTTAAGTAGAAGGTTTACTTATTGCCTAGGAAGGAGCATTATACACTCAAATTAAGGACAAGAAATAGCCCTTAATGCCAGCAGAGCCGACCTTCATACCCTCCTTCCTTCTTGTGCATGAACACAGCAGCTCCCACCTTGCAGGTACCTCTTTTCAATAATAACATGTAGGATAATAATTTTTGGCCACCACCTATATCAGTGTTGTCACCACACAACATGTAAAAGGCACTCTAGTGCTTCTCCTGAGCTAACTAAACAGGTGGAAAATGGCAGTAATCACAGGTGTCTATATTTCTGTGGGCTGCATTAGCCATGGTCCTTTGGAGGCAGTCGGGGCTGCTGAGTTGATAGTGAAATTGTAGGAATGTGGGCTCAGGTTGTTTGAGGAGCAATTTCAGCCCTGAATACAGAGCATTTGTGGGAAGAAGCTGACAGCTATAACTGAAGAACATAATGTGGTAAGTCAATGGAGTGAAAAGGAGAGGAAAGAGGGAAATTTTCAACTCAAGATGTCAATGAGATGCCTTGTGTTTGCACATTCTTGTGCCTTATTTCTCTGTCTATATAGAAGGATTCCATAGACCTCAGGCCAGGATTGAATCCTGACTTTGCCTTTAACTTGTTGTTGTTAGGTGCCGTCGAGACGAGTCCGACTCATAGCGACCCTATGTACAGCAGATTGAAACACTTGCTGATTGTCTGCCAGGCAAATGATCCTATCTATGTTCAAGCCCATTGTTGCAGACACTGTGTCAATCCATCTGGTGGAGGGTTTTCCTCTTTTGCGTTGACCTGCCACTCTTCCAAACACGATGTTCTTCTCCAGGGATTGTTCTCTCCTGATTACATGTGCAAAATATGTAAGATGCAGTCTGGCCATTTTTGCTTCCAAGGAGCACTCTGGTTGCACTTCTTCTAGGACAGACTTGTTGGTTCTTTTGGCGGTCCATGGTATATTCAACAGACGTCTCCAGCACCACAATTCAAAAGCATCAATTCTTTTTCTGTCTCTCTTGTTCAATGTCCAGCTTTCACAACCATATGATGCCACTGAAAATACCATGGCATGAGTCAGACGCACCTTCATCTTCAATGCGACATCTTTGTTTTTCAATACTCTATAAAGAAATCTTTGCCACAGCTTTTCCTAGAGCAATGCGTCTTTTGATTTCTTGACTGCTGCTTCCGTGGGTGTCAATTATAGAGCCAGGCAAAGCAAAATCTTGGACAACCTCAATCTTTTCTCCATTTATTGTGAAGTTGCGTGCTGACCCAGTCATAAGGATTGTTTTGTTGATGTTTAGTCATAACCCATATTGAAGGCTATGATCTTTGATCTTCATCAGTAAATGTTTTAAATCCTCTTCAATTTCAGCAAGCAGAGTTGTGTCATCTGCATAACCCAGGTTGTTAATGAGTTTTCCTCCAATCTTGATGCTGCGTTCTTCCTCATAAAGTCCAGCTTCTCAGATTATTTGCTGAGCGTATAAATTGAAGAGATAGGGTGAAAGTATACAGCCCTGATGCACACCTTTCTCAACTTTAAACCACGCAGCATTTCCTTGTTCTATTTGAACAACTGCCTCCTGGTTCATGTACAGATTTCTCATGAGCACAATTAGGTGTTCTGGTATTCCCATTTTCGAAAGTGTTATCCATAATTTGTTATGATCCACACAATCAAATGCCTTTGCATAGTCAATAAAACACAGAAAGACATCTTTTTGATAGTCTGTGCTTTCGCATCAGCAATGATGTCCCTGGTTCCCCACACTCTTCTGAATCTCACTTGATTTTCTGGTAATTCCCTGGCTATATACTGCTGCAGTCATTTCTGGATGATCTTTAGTAGAATTTTGCTGGTGTGTGATATTAATGATATTGTCCGATAGTTTGCACATTCAATTGGATCCCCTTTTTTGGGAATAGGCACAAATAGGGACCTCTTCCCGTCAGTTGGCCAGGTAGCTGTTTTCCAAACCTGTTGGCGTAAACGTTAACACCTCCAGTGCTGCATCTGTTTGTTGAAACATCTCTATTAGTATCCCATCAATTCATGGAGCCTTGTGTTTCGCCAGTTCTTTCAAGGCAGCTTCCACTTCGTCCTTCAACACCATTGGTTCCTCTTCATATGCAACCTCTTGGAATGGTTGGTCATCTACCAATTCTTTCTTGTATAATGACTCTGTGTATTCTTCCCATCTTCTTTTGATGTTTCCTGAATCATTTAATATTTTCCCTGTAGAATCTTTTACTACTGCCA
>VMDO01039265.1:0-12803 GCA_007922755.1 Pedetes capensis
CACTATGGGGGCTTGTGTGTTGCAATGAGACTGAGAGCTCTGCCACTGTAACCTTAGATATGAGCAAGGTTACCCATGGTGGACAGGTTTTCAGCTGAGCTTCCAGACTAAGACAGACTAGGGAGTAGGACCTGGTGAATCACGCCTGAAACAAGTAGCCAGTGAAAACCGTATGAATAGCAAAGAAACACTGTCAGGTATAGTGCCAGAAAATGAGCCCTGCAGGTTGGAAGGCACTCAAAAGACTACTGGGGAAGAGTTGCCTCCTCAAAGTAGAGTCTGCCATAATAACGGAAATGGAGTAAAGCCCCAGGGACCTCCATTTGCTGATGTGGCACAACTCAAACTGAGCAGAAACAACCGTAAACATCCATTAATAATTGGAACATGGAATGTATGTAGTATGAATCTAGGAAAATTAGAAATCGTTAAAAGAGAATTGTAGCGCATAAACATTGATATTCTAGGCATCAGTGAGCTAAAATGGACCAAAACAGGCCATTTTGAGTCAGATAATCATATGGTCTACTATGCTGGGAATGACAAACTAAAGAGAAATGGGGTTGCATTCATCATCAAAAAAGACATTTCAAGATCTGTGCTGAAATACAATGTTGTCAGTGATAGAATAATACCCATACGCCTAGAAGGAAGGCCAGTTAATATGACTATTATTCAAATTTATGCACCCACCACTAAGGCCACAAATGAAGAAACGGAAGACTTCTATCAGCTTCTGCAATCTAAAATGGATCAAACATGCAATCAAGACATGCTGATAATCACTGGTGACTAGAACGCAAAGGTCGGAAACAAAGAAGAAGGCTCAGTAGTTGGAAAATATGGTCTTGGTGACAGAAATGAAGCTGGAGATCACATGATAGAATTTTGTCAGACCAATGACCTTTTCATCGCAAATACATTTTTTCAACATCATAAACGGAGACTGTACACATGGACTTCACCAGATGGAACACACAGGAATCAAATTGACTACATATGTGGAAAGAGACGATGGAAAAGCTCTATACAAAATGTCAAAACAAGACCAGGTGCTGACTGTGGATCAGACCATCAACTTCTCATATGCAAGTTCAAACTGAAGCTGAAGAAAATTAGAACAAGTATACGAGAGCCACGGCATGACCTTGAGTATATCCCACCTGAGTTCAGAGACCACCTCAAGAATAGGTTTAAGTCATTAGACACAAATGACAGGAGACCAGAGGAGTTGTGGCATGACATAAAAGATATCATTCAAGAAGGAAGGAAAACATTCTTAAAAAGACAAGAAAAAAAGAAAAGACCAAATTACATGTCAAAAGAGACACCAGAAGTTGCCCTTGAACATACAGCAGCTAAAGTAAAAGGAAGACATGATGAACTAAACAGAAGATTTCAGAAGGCAGCTCGAGAAGACAAAAACAAATATTATAATGACATGTGCAAGGAGCTGGAGGCAGAAAACCAAAAGGGAGGAACACGCTCTGGGTTTCTCAAGCTTAAGGAAGTGAAGAAAAAATTCAAGCCTCGAGTGGCAGTAGTGAAAGATTCTACAGGGAAAATATTAAATGACGCAGGAAACATCAAAAGAAGATGGGAAGAATACACAGAGTCATTATACAAGAAAGAATTGGTAGATGACCAACCATTCCAAGAGGTTGCATGGGAAGAGGAACCAATGGTGTTGAAGGACCAAGTGGAAGCTGCCTTGAAAGAACTGGTGAAACACAAGGCTCCAGGAATTGATGGGATACCAATAGAGATGTTTCAACAAACAGATGTAGCACTGGAGGTGTTAACATGTTTGTGCCAACAGCGACTTGGCCAACTGACTGGAAGAGATCCATATTTGTGCCCATTCCCACAAAAGGGGATCCAACTGAATGTGCAAACTATCAGACAATACCATTGATATCGCACACCAGCAAAATTCTACTAAACATCATTCAGAAACGACTGCAGCAAGTAGACAGGGAATTACTGGAAAATCAAGCGGGATTCAGAAGAGGGTGGGGAACCAGGGACATCATTGCTGATGTCAGGTGGATATTAGCTGAAAGCAGAGAATATCGGAAAGATGTCCATCTATGTTTTGTTGACTATGCAAAGGCATTTGATTGTGTGGATCATAACAAATTGTGGATAACACTTTGGAAAACTGGAGTACCAGAACACCTAATTGTGCTCATGAGAAACCTGTACATGAACCAGGAAGCAGTTGTTCGAATAGAACAAGGAAACACTGCGTGGTTTAAAGTTGAGAAAGGTGTGTGTCGGGGTTGTATACTTTCACCCTATCTCTTCAATTTATATGCTGAGCAAATAATCTGAGAAGCTGGACTTTATGAGGAAGAACGCAGCATCAAGAGTGGAGGAAGACTCCTTAACAACCTGTGTTATGCAGATGACACAACTCTGCTTGCTGAAAGTGAAGAGGATTTAAAACATTTACTGATGAAGATCAAAGATCATAGCCTTCAATATGGGTTACGACTACACATCAACACTACAAAAATCCTTACAACTGGGTCAGCGCGCAACTTCACAATAAATGGAGAAAAGATTGAGGTTGTCCAAGATTTTGCTTTGCTTGGCTCTATAATCAACACTCATGGAAGCAGCAGTCAAGAAATGAAAAGACACATTGCTCTAGGAAAAGCTGTGGCAAAAGATCTCTTTAGACTATTGAAAAGCAAAGATGTCACATTGAAGGAGAAGGTGCGTCTGACTCATGCCATGGTATTTTCAGTCTCATCATATGGTTGTGAAAGCTGGACATTGAACAAGAGAGACAGAAAAAGAATTGATGCTTTTGAACTGTGGTGCTGGAGATGACTATTGAATATACCATGGACTGCCAAAAGAAGCAACAAATCTGTCCTAGAAGAAGTGCAACCAGAGTGCTCCTTGGAAGCAAGAATGGCCAGACTGCGTCTTACCTATTTTGGACATGTAGTCAGGAGAGATCAATCCCTGGAGAAGGACATCATGTTTGGGAGAGTGGCAGGTCAATGCAAAAGAGGAAAACCCTCTACCAGATGGATTGACACAGTGTCAATGGGCTTAAGCAACAATGGGCTTAAACGTAAATAAGATCGTTTGCCTGGCACAGAATCGGCAAGTGTTTTGATCTGCTGTACATAGGGTCGCTATGTGTCGGACTCCACTTGACGGCACCTAACAACAACAACAACATTTATCAGCTCTGTCTTCATTTGGAAAACATTTTCCGCCAAATGTGCATCAGATTAAATACAAGAAGGCAAACAGAGCTATTGCTTCATTAAATGCTAACAGTGCAAGAGAAAGAGGAAAGCAAGGTTGTGGGCAAGTGGGTTTTCATACCACTTGCCCTGAACATGCCTTTGAAAGCTCCCTCCCTGCCCTGTAGCTAGAACCCCCTGTACCCCAGAGCAGACCTTGAGTGTCTGGCCTTGCTTCAGAGCAAGGTGACCCGTGGAGCACAGAGGCAGAGGGGAGGTTTGGCCACTTTCCCAGCCTTACCTCTGGAGCTGCCCTGCTGTCTCCACCTGGCTCTGGCTCCCAGCTGCACCCATTTCCATGAGTTGCTCTCTTGCTCATGTGTCAGCCTTCTGCCTCATTCTTCTGATTATGTCTGGCTACTGCAAAGTACCACAGATGGCTTCCAGTAGACACAAGATCACAACTGACAGTGTACCCCAGGACCTAGTACCTGAGGCAAGGGACCCAACAAAACTGAAGGGAACCTTGAGAACATCCAATGTCCTTTGTGTCCAGGAGAAGGTGATACCATGGCTCATGGCCACTGTAGCTTCACAGGAGCACCCAAGCCAGGGCCCAGCCCACCCAGGTCACAAGCATTCTGGTTTTGCTGCACAGACTCCAGAAATTGTTTTAAGCCTTCGTGTTGAACAGAGTCTTGTAGGATCATATTGGCCATATCTGTGAATTCATTCTCTTTTCCTCTATTCAGCTCCCCTTACCTCTAATTTGCTTGCTATATATATATATATATATATTTTTTTTTTTTTTTTTTTTTTTTTCAATTTTGTAGTACTGGGAGTTGCCCAGCTTCTCATGCATGCTAGGCAACTGCTCCACCACTGAGCTGCATCCCTAACCCTTTTTAATTTTTTTTTTTTATTTTGAGACAGTGTCTCTCTAAATTGTACAGTCTGCCTCTGGCCTCAAACTCACGATCCTCCTGTCTCAGCCTCCTGAGTCACTAGGATAACAGGTATGCACTACCAGGCCTGACAAAATATAACCAGGCTGGCTTCAGACTTTCAATCCTCCTACCTCATGGTCTTCAACTTGTTGATTACTAATGTGAGCCACCACAGCTGGTAATATAGTTTCTATACACATCCTTCATTAGATTATTTTAGGCTGGAATTAAAAAATCATATGGTGGGTGCTTACTGAGTTCTAGACAGCACCCAGGCTTTGTATTTCTTTCCTTTCCTTTGTTTCTTTTTCTTAGGCACTGTTTTCTTCCCATCGATCCAATTGCTCAAACTCCAAAATTCTGCAAGCTCACCCTAATTTTGAGTCCTTACTCTATGAACAGACTCACCAGGATTGGAGCTAGCCACCTACACCTGTGAGCAGTCTCTGCAGGGAGACAAAACCTCGAGTCTCCAAACTCATCCTGCAGTCCTCCTCCTGGCCAGCACTGTGGCCTCCTCTGCCCTGGATGTCCTCACGGACACAGTTGTCAAAGTGGACCCCAGATGTTAAGCTTAATGGCATTGTCCTAGTTATCTCCCTTTCCTTTTCTTCCCTTTCCTTCCTGTTTTCTCTTGTCCTCAAGCTTTAAAGGACTGTGTAAGGCTGAAGTATAGCTCAGTGGTTGAGCACATGCTGAGCACACATAAGGTCCTGGGTCAGTCCTCAGCACCAAGAACAAAACAAAATTGAATAAGTAATAAAGACTCTAAATCTGCAAAGAACCAATTTTACCTTACTTCTGCAGGTCATGTAACTGGGTGCCCAGTTCAAGCTAACTACTATGCTCATTGTTTTACATTGGTTGATTATATCTACTCTTCACAGCAATCCTGAAGCACTGGTTTTTATTAGCTCCACTTTATGAAGAAATTGAGAAAGAGAGATTAATTATCCAGATGTTTAGCTGCAAAGGTTAGGATTCAGGCCTAAAGTCTGACTGATTTTGGATCTGCTCACTGTTCTATAGTACTAATTATAGGATGTTGACTCACTGTACTATGTTAGATTATATATAATCAGCTAGTGGGTATAGCAACTAGAATTCATGTAAATATAACAAATATTGGCATAAACAATTTTCTGGAAAATTCTGTTAATGAAGTTTAGAAGTGGCATGGTTATCACTGTGCTAATAATAGAAAGATGTGTTTTATCTTTTCTCAGTAAATATGAAAATAATTTCTTCACATTTGATGTATTTTAAAATGTTAATAGATATATCATAGACATGGAGTATGATTGAATAAGAAAACTTATTTAATTATAAAATTTCATAATACCAGAAAATAAAATTATATTCTTTCAATATTGTTGTTGTTGTTAGGTGCCCTTGAGTTGGGTCCTACTCATAGTGACCCTCAGGGTTTTCAATGGCTGATTGTTTCAGAATTGCTTAGGGAGTGGATTGCTACATCCGTCTCCCATTTTTGCAGTGTTGGGAATTGAACCTGGGTCCTCAGAGAGTACAGAGCAGCACTCTTATCAACTGAGCTAAATCCCAAACCCCTTTCAATATTAGAAACCCCAAAATATTGTTGACCACAAAAAAAGAAGATGAGAGAAAATAAGAAAGGACAGATGGTAGAAGAGGATAATTAGCTGTGGAGGGATATGTGCTTTAGAATTAGTGGATTCATCTGTTATGAACTAGAAACCCTGGCCAAACCACATAAAGGGACTAGAACCTACTGCCAAATAAGGAGCTTGTCAGAAATACCAGGGCAGCTTGGTGGAAGCACTCCCAAGTCCTCTGTAAGCACAGAATGCTTCAAGATGCTACAGGAGCAGGAAGGAGGAACAGTGTCTGTGTGCTTGAGAGAGGAGGGAGGGACACTGGTCATAGGAAGTGAACAAGCCAGAGTTGTTGATTGGACAGCAAACACTTCTAACCATGTGAAGTTCCAGTCCCCTGGTCACTCCTCACTAGGGATACATTGTCACCCAGGGGGCCAAATCTGCGACTGCACACAGGAAAATGGCCAGTGTGGTGTTGAACATGTGGCAGTGGCCCAGAGAACCCCTAGATCAAAAGGGGCTCTTAATGCACAATGGAGTGTGCAAAAGTGCACAGGATAAAACATTACAATCATTTATTTTAAGGAAATTTGCTCTATTTTGTGTAAGTTTTAGTGCTATCCTCAAAAACACATGAATAGGTACACAGAGCATCAGAACTGAGAGGAATCTTGCAAAGCAAAGTTTGGGGCTCATTTGATTGGTCCCTACCTCTCATCCCTCCTGGCAGCCCATTGGAAGCCCTGCAGAACCCCCGGAGTACTCTGCCATTTCACTTCATGTCATCTCATTTTGGACCCCACTCATAACATATTAGGGGAATTGCCGTGTTATTTACTGTGACTATTTTAAATTAACTTCCCATATGTTCCTTATAAATGAATTATTAAAGAAAGCAAATTTTAGCCTGGAGTTTAATGCTCAGATGGAGGCTAAGCAGTAAGAAATAGAGGTTTAACATCCTGTTCCTCCCTAGCAGGGCCACTAATATACATCATCCCTGCAAGTCATTGTAAGCACTTAGGTTGCATGAGACTTTGAACATTTAATGAATTAGAAGCCAGAGCAGACCAAGATGGTACATAATAAATTTTTTTTAAAACATGAGCTAAGTACTACAAACTAAGTCGACAAAATTCACATTTAAAGGGACTAATATATTCCTTTCCAAAATTATACATTGTCCTTTGTGTTGGAAATGAGCAGATGACCTCATAGGTAATACTTAGGCATAAAGGGAAACAATACATGTTCACTTGGGAAAAACAGCTGAAGCATCCGGCATTTGGCAAACAATGGATCCTTCTTTTCGCCTTTACCTTGACTCCTTCCACTTGAACTTTGAGCTATTAGGGATGGGGTGAAACTTCTGAATATTTTAAAGAGTAACTAATAGGATTTGAGACTATAACGTGTCATGACATCTAACTCTTGTTAGATATTTTAAAAGTTATATTTGATGAATGCCATTTGTTTAGTTTGTGATTCATATATAGTCATGTATATTCCTTGGTATCTGTGGGGAATGGGTCCCAGGATGTTCTGTGGTTACCAAAATCCTTGAATGTGTAAGTTTCTTCTGTAAAATGGCATAGTAAGTCCACCTGGACACTTTAAATCATCTCTAAATTACTTAAAATATCTTTGTTGTTGTTAGATGCCATCAAGCCAGGTCTGACTCATAATGACCCTCATAGGGTTTTCAATGGCTGATTGTTTTGGGATTGCTTCAGGAGTGGATTGCTACATCCTTCTCCCTTTCTTATGGTGCTGGGGATCAAATCTGGGTCCTCAGAGAGTGCAACCCAGCACTCTATCAACTGAGCTAAACCCCAGCCCTTATAATATCTAATACAATGTAAATGTTATGTAAGTAGTTGTTATAATTTATTGTTTGGGGAATAATGACAAGAAATATAGTCTGTACATGTTCACTTCAGATGCATTTTTTCAAAAAATCATTTTTGATTCCTAGTTGGTTGAATCCCATGGGTGAGGAATGCATAGATACGGAGGATTAACTGTGTATTCACCATGATTTGTATGTATATGTAAGCAAGACAGAGAAAGGCTAGTCCATTTCCTGGAACCACAGATGCCATTTCATGTGTTCAGGAAAGGTGGTTCCCTCATGAAGCTGGCTTTCCACACCCTCAGGACACCTTGTCCCCCACCCTACTGGGATAACACTTGAAGTAGCTTGAGGCCTCAGAGTTTTGACCACAATTATAATGTTGCCCTCACATGCACTTCCACAAACAATGAGTGTCTACTCCCTACAAGGCTCTGTGCTAACTACTGGTTACTTACAGTTTACTTGACTAAGGCTTAGTTTCAAAATATAAAACCTTATCTTGTTGTCAATATGACTACTACCTTGAGAACAACATCCTTTCTGTATTTAAATTTTTGGTTTTAAAATATTTTTAATCCAAATACACATACTTGTTTTAATATGTCACTTGTTTCACTATACTATGTTAGGCTATACATAATCAACTGGTAAATTGGAATTTGTATAAATATAATTTCAGGAATAATCAGTAATTAATGTTGACATAAGTAACTTGCTAGAAAATTCTATGTTGGTAAAGTTTAGATGTGGCATGATATTACATATCAGATTATGTTGTTGTTGTTGTTGTTGTTAGGTGCCACTGAGTCAGTACCCAACTCATAGCTACCCTATTTACAAGAGGCAAAACACTATTGTCACTGCTTCTCTGGTATTCATAGGGCTTTCAATGGCAGATTGATTTTTGGGAGTGGGTTGCCAGGTCCTTCTCCCAATATCATATTATATAGTGCAGAAATTACACTGAAGCCATCAGCTACTTAGGATCGCTGGGATTCTTCCCTGAATGTGCCACCTCCTTTCTAACTGTATTTAGATAACCATCCCCAAGAGACTTGGAGTATTTGGGTTTGAGATTTTTGTTTCAGGAGGTGACAGTAGGTACCATATGTCCTGAGAACAATGCATTGGAGGAGATTGCTCGGCCCTACGTTAGCAGGAGGCCTATGAAGTGTGTGTGTGTTGGGGGGTGGGGGGGTGTCTGGATTCCTTCCTCTCCCTCTAACATCAGTCCTATGAGACTCCATAGTTATTTTTAAGGGAGGTCTACTCTTACTCAGCCCCTTCTGTCCTCACTTCCAGGTCAGCCTTTACCCCAGCTGCTGCCCTCTTTGTGCCTTTGAAAACAGTTGCATTCCACTCTCAGCCAAGTTTGCCACCAGCTCTTCATTGTGGCTCCAATCTGGCTCTTTCTTACTCTGTCATTTTGTTTCATCTTGAACTTGCTCCTTTGCTTCTTTGAAACCATTCTCCTGGGATTCTTTGCCTGATCCAGCCAGCCTTTCTCCTCTGCTCTCTGCCATCTGTGACTTTCAGAGTAACGCTTCCCCAGTTCTGTCCTTAGCTGTGGGCTCACACCTCCAGTATGACCTTGACCACTCTCTGGCTTCCACTAGTTCCTGGGTGCAGATGGCCTCCAAATATTAGGTCATTCTTCTGTGTGCTAGACTCAGAGACATAGTGCCCTCCAGAGTTCTCAGTGTGCATGACCCACACACGTCTTGGGTCTGGCCCACATGACTGTGATGTTGCCACAGTAGCCTGCACATCTCCTCCTTTGTCTGCACTTCTGCCTCGTAAAGGGCTCCCCATCCACCAGGTCAAAGAGCCAAGGACAGTACGGTTCCTCTCACTGGGCCAGTCACCATGCGTGGCAACTAAATTACTAAGAGTCTCTGTGATGCCCTAGGCAGCCTCAAACAATTCCCACCAGCATTAGCCATGGCAGCCCAGGAGACCACCTTGCAGCTTTGCACCTTGATGAGTGCTTTTGAGCCCTGATGCCTTCCTCTGCCTTTGTTGTTGTTGTTGTTGTTAGGTGCCGTCGAGTGGAGTCCGACACATAGCGACCCTATGTACAGCAGATCAAAACACTTGCCGATTCTGTGCCAGGCAAACGATCTTATTTACGTTTAAGCCCATTGTTGCTTAAGCCCATTGACACTGTGTCAATCCATCTGGTAGAGGGTTTTCCTCTTTTGCATTGACCTGCCACTCTCCCAAACATGATGTCCTTCTCCAGGGATTGATCTCTCCTGACTACATGTCCAAAATAGGTAAGACGCAGTCTGGCCATTCTTGCTTCCAAGGAGCACTCTGGTTGCACTTCTTCTAGGACAGATTTGTTGCTTCTTTTGGCAGTCCATGGTATATTCAATAGTCATCTCCAGCACCACAGTTCAAAAGCATCAATTCTTTTTCTGTCTCTCTTGTTCAATGTCCAGCTTTCACAACCATATGATGAGACTGAAAATACCATGGCATGAGTCAGACGCACCTTCTCCTTCAATGTGACATCTTTGCTTTTCAATAGTCTAAAGAGATCTTTTGCCACAGCTTTTCCTAGAGCAATGTGTCTTTTCATTTCTTGACTGCTGCTTCCATGAGTGTTGATTATAGAGCCAAGCAAAGCAAAATCTTGGACAACCTCAATCTTTTCTCCATTTATTGTGAAGTTGCGCGCTGACCCAGTTGTAAGGATTTTTGTAGTGTTGATGTGTAGTCGTAACCCATATTGAAGGCTATGATCTTTGATCTTCATCAGTAAATGTTTTAAATCCTCTTCACTTTCAGCAAGCAGAGTTGTGTCATCTGCATAACACAGGTTGTTAAGGAGTCTTCCTCCACTCTTGATGCTGCGTTCTTCCTCATAAAGTCCAGCTTCTCAGATTATTTGCTCAGCATATAAATTGAAGAGATAGGGTGAAAGTATACAACCCCGACACACACCTTTCTCAACTTTAAACCACGCAGTGTTTCCTTGTTCTATTCGAACAACTGCTTCCTGGTTCATGTACAGGTTTCTCATGAGCACAATTAGGTGTTCTGGTACTCCAGTTTTCCAAAGTGTTATCCACAATTTGTTATGATCCACACAATCAAATGCCTTTGCATAGTCAACAAAACATAGATGGACATCTTTCCGATATTCTCTGCTTTCAGCTAATATCCACCTGACATCAGCAATGATGTCCCTGGTTCCCCACCCTCTTCTGAATCCCGCTTGATTTTCCAGTAATTCCCTGTCTACTTGCTGCAGTCGTTTCTGAATGATGTTTAGTAGAATTTTGCTGGTGTGCGATATCAATGGTATTGTCTGATAGTTTGCACATTCAGTTGGATCCCCTTTTGTGGGAATGGGCACAAATATGGATCTCTTCCAGTCAGTTGGCCAAGTCGCTGTTGGCACAAACATGTTAACACCTCCAGTGCTACATCTGTTTGTTGAAACATCTCTATTGGTATCCCATCAATTCCTGGAGCCTTGTGTTTCACCAGTTCTTTCAAGGCAGCTTCCACTTGGTCCTTCAACACCATTGGTTCCTCTTCCCATGCAACCTCTTGGAATGGTTGGTCATCTACCAATTCTTTCTTGTATAATGACTCTGTGTATTCTTCCCATCTTCTTTTGATGTTTCCTGCGTCATTTAATATTTTCCCTGTAGAATCTTTCACTACTGCCACTCGAGGCTTGAATTTTTTCTTCACTTCCTTAAGCTTGAGAAACCCAGAGCGTGTTCCTCCCTTTTGGTTTTCTGCCTCCAGCTCCTTGCACATGTCATTATAATATTTGTTTTTGTCTTCTCGAGCTGCCTTCTGAAATCTTCTGTTTAGTTCATCATGTCTTCCTTTTACTTTAGCTGCTGTATGTTCAAGGGCAACTTCTGGTGTCTCTTTTGACATGTAATTTGGTCTTTTCTTTTTTTCTTGTCTTTTTAAGAATGTTTTCCTTCCTTCTTGAATGATATCTTTTATGTCATGCCACAACTCCTCTGGTCTCCTGTCATTTGTGTCTAATGACTTAAACCTATTCTTGAGGTGGTCTCTGAACTCAGGTGGGATATACTCAAGGTCATGCCGTGGCTCTCGTATACTTGTTCTAATTTTCTTCAGCTTCAGTTTGAACTTGCATATGAGAAGTTGATGGTCTGATCCACAGTCAGCACCTGGTCTTGTTTTGACATTTTGTATAGAGCTTTTCCATCGTCTCTTTCCACATATGTAGTCAATTTGATTCCTGTGTGTTCCATCTGGTGAAGTCCATGTGTACAGTCTCCGTTTATGATGTTGAAAAAATGTATTTGCGATGAAAAGGTCATTGGTCTGACAAAATTCTATCATGTGATCTCCAGCTTCATTTCTGTCACCAAGACCATATTTTCCAACTACTGAGCCTTCTTCTTTGTTTCCGACCTTTGCGTTCTAGTCACCAGTGATTATCAGCATGTCTTGATTGCATGTTTGATCCATTTTAGATTGCAGAAGCTGATAGAAGTCTTCCGTTTCTTCATTTGTGGCCTTAGTGGTGGGTGCATAAATTTGAATAATAGTCATATTAACTGGCCTTCCTTCTAGGCGTATGGGTATTATTCTATCACTGACAACATTGTATTTCAGCACAGATCTTGAAATGTCTTTTTTGATGATGAATGCAACCCCATTTCTCTTTAGTTTGTCATTCCCAGCATAGTAGACCATATGATTATCTGACTCAAAATGGCCTGTTTTGGTCCATTTTAGCTCACTGATGCCTAGAATATCAATGTTTATGCGCTACAATTCTCTTTTAACGATTTCTAATTTTCCTAGATTCATACTACATACATTCCATGTTCCAATTATTAATGGATGTTTACGGTTGTTTCTGCTCAGTTTGAGTTGTGCCACATCAGCAAATGGAGGTCCCTGGGGCTTTACTCCATTTCCGTTATTATGGCAGACTCTACTTTGAGGAGGCAACTCTTCCCCAGTAGTCTTTTGAGTGCCTTCCAACCTGCAGGGCTCATTTTCTGGCACTATACCTGACAGTGTTTCTTTGCTATTCATACGGTTTTCACTGGCTACTTGTTTCAGGCGTGATTCACCAGGTCCTACTCCCTAGTCTGTCTTAGTCTGGAAGCTCAGCTGAAAACCTGTCCACCATGGGTAACCTTGCTCATATCTAAGGTTACAGTGGCAGAGCTCTCAGTCTCATTGCAACACACAAGCCCCCATAGTG
>VMDO01039266.1:0-12803 GCA_007922755.1 Pedetes capensis
AGGAGGAGGAGGAGGAGGAGGAGGAGGAGGAGGAGGAGGAGAAGAAGAAGAAGAAGAAAAAGAAGAAGAAGAAGAAGAAGAAGAAGAAGAAGAAGAAGAAGAAGAAGAAGAAGAAAAGAAAGAAAAAGAGAAAAAGACCTGTTCACAGAGCACCTAAAATTATACATTATAGATAAATTATAAATAGAATCTGTTGGGTAGTTACTAACCATAAAGTAAGTGGAGATGAATTGAGAAAATATGTCAATGTTTCATTCTTTGGAATGTAAAGTGTGGTCAGCCTCAAGAAAGCATACATTTGATTCCATCAGACATTTTCTGTCCCAGAGTCCCAGTGTTGATACCACACCAAACTTTTCCATTTCTCGTAGCATACTTTTGGAGTGGCCAGGGCAGTGATCCTGTCCTGTACCTATCTCCTACATTCTTATAATACATTTTGATCCTGAAAATTCCTAAAATCAAAGTGCAGAAATGAAGTCAGTTTGTGGTATTTGCATCCAATCTAATATGGTTTCCAAAATTGAAATGTAGTGATCTTAAAGGAGCAAGTCAAATTATTGGAAACACAACATAGTAAAAATTAAAGATTATCATAAACACCATTAGTCCAGAAGATCCGAAGACCAAATACTGGAGATAGAAAAAGATCAAATCAATTCAGATTATCAAAGGTGCAGAAAAACTGCAAACTGAGTTGATTAATTCTACCATGCCCCGTTTTTCCTATTAGTGGATAACATGAAAAGAGACATTTAGTAAAGTAGAAAGTGATGCAGGCTTTCATATACCAGAAATGAGGCCTATGAACAGGAAAACAAACATATGACTTTTGAAAAGATAATGAATACATCATCCTTGAGTTTTTCCATTTACTCTGTAGAATGGCATAAGAACAACAAGAAAACTACTATTTGGCAACATGAAATAAAGACAGTCAGGTATAACAAGGAAAGAAGCATGAAGGGGACACATCAAAACACTTGTCCCAATTATAGAAAAATAAATTCAAGGGTATAAATATAAAGTTGGTTAAGATGATTTGGAAAATCCAGGAAGCCCAATTGTGAGAGTTATACTACAGTGAATATGGTAAAGACCAGAAAAAAACCAGTGTATGTTCATTCATTAAACATGTATGCCTTGACTCTAGGATATAATAGGCTCTATTTTGAATGCATAAGATGTAAACAAAATGAAGTCTAACCAAAATTATGAAGAGGGGAACATGAAAATTTAAAATGCAGATGAGAACCACAGAGGTGAGAAATCAAAAGCAAATGATACGTAGATGGGCAAACTAGGATAAACCAAAATAAGAACAATGCTGTTGTTAGGTGCCCTGGAGTCTGGTCTGACTCATAGTGACCCTATGTGCAACAGGTGAGACAGTACTCATCACTGTCCCATGCCCAGCACTATTGCCTGTGCTTCTCAGCTATTCATAGGGTTTTAAGTGTCTTTTTTGCGGGGCTGAGGGGTTGGCTACTAGGTCCTTCTCCCAAGCCTACAGCACCCAGTGTTCCCAGGGGGTCTCCAAGTATTAACCAGGCCCGACCCTGCTTAGCTTCCAAGATCTAATGGGATCAGAGGCCAGTGTGGTACAGCTGCAGTAAAAGTTAAAAATAACACTGTAAATGGTAGAATGTGGCAAAGTTGGATGTGAATCTATTGTCTTGGAAAATTGTGTCATTTATCCAAGAAAAACTTGAGGTATATTTTCTCTGGACTAAAACTAATAACCTTATTAAGGGTTAAAATTCCATCAGAAAATAACAAAAAGACATATCATGTAAAAAATTTTGAAGTACAAATAAGAAATATATTGTAAATACCATATACTCGCATACAACAACTATTGTCTCGTCCCCCAGAGCATACTGAGATGCAGTCAACTGTCTGTGGCACACAGAGTGCAATCAGTTCAGTAAGTCACGAAAAAGAAATGAGCACAGCAATTGAAAGGAGTTTGCATAACACTATTATTTGTTAATTACTAGATTTTCCTTAAAAATAGGAGGATCCACTGGGAAAATATGATTATTAAAAACACTAGTTAAAATAACAAGGTACAAAATAAACACATATTAAGAGTTTTCTTAACCACCTTCAATACAGAAATAATCTGCAATACACTTTTTGGTAAAAGTGTTATAAGTATAACAAGAACATAAGTAATTAAATTTAATCTCTTTGGTTTATCATAATTTACCATAAATATCTAATGACAGTGAAAACTTCAAATTAATTAGTGCCAAGAAATATCATTGTGCCATAAACACTTATTTTTTAAAGAAAATGCAACCCAAAATCACACTAAAGCAAAAAACTTTTTTCATATGAACATATAAAACATATTAATAAGAAATGAAAATGTTTACTAAATTTTGTGCTGCCATTAAAAATCACTTTTATGTTTCTTAACACTAAGAATACTCTTCTTTAGAGACTTGTAATGTTTTAAAGATGAACTTTGTAATTCTAGGGATGGGAGAGATTTGACTTGGGGTGAAATAGCTATAAAAAATGTCTTGGTTTTACAAAAGCAATAGCCAACAACCAGTAAATAGCTAATAGCCCATTTTGGACTTGAAAAAATAAGTATAATTCAAGCAGTGGCACATGCCTGTAATCCCAGAAGTTTGGGAGGCAGAGTTAGTAGGACCATAAGTTTGAGGACAGAAGTAGCCTGCATAATTTGCTGAGATGCTGTCTCAAGATAAAAAAGAGTACAAAATGTGCTGGGGATGCAGCTCAGTGGTAGAGCACTTATGAAGCATACATAAGGCACTGGGTCCAAACTCACAATACCATACTCATACACACAAAAAATGTATAATTCATTAATAAGGAAATAATTGTGGTAATCATAAAAGGTAACTCTAGTAACTGCAGTGTTTGCAGCCTTATGGAGAGTGATAATCCATATATGCAGGGTCACAGTTATTTTGACAAAAGAATGCATGTTCAGTAAAAGTCTATATGTGACAACCATGTTTTGAAGAAATAACTAATGACATTATATATATAATATTTTACCAAACCTCAAAGAAGAAGGAGGAGGAGAAGGAGGAAGAGGAGGAGGAGGAGGAGGAGGAGGAGGAGGAGGAGGAGGAGAGGAAGGAAATTCAAGAAACATAAAGACTAGAAACAAAACCTGGGAGCCAGAGTGCAGGAGCCAGGAAAAGTTCATATTCCAATAACTCCAGTAGTCAGGTAAGAGAATGAATCCTCTCTTCCTCCTTTGTGTTCTGTTTGGGTATTCTTTGTATTGGATGATGGCCACACATACTAGTGAGGCTATATGATGGACTCAATTTACCAGCTCAAATGTTAATTTCTTCCAGATACATTCACAGAGCCAGAAATAATGTTTAAGCAGATATGTTGGCATTCTCTTAAATTGGAACACAAAATGAACTATAACAGCCATTTTTTTGATTACCTACATTGTGCCTAATTTTCCTTACATCTTCCTTCAGGAGTAGGCTAAAACAATGACTAAATGTAAAGTACCAGTGATTGAAACTAAATTTTGAACCATAATGTTACAAGGACAGAGACATCAACAATAGACATGTCTAGCACAATTTTCAAGGCATAGGAAAACTATCTGAAGTAGAAAACCTACCCTCCTAATCTGTAACATGATGATGTGTCTTATGTAGTTATTAATTTATTATATGCTAAATAATTTCTGATTTAGGCATAAATCCCTTCAAGTCTAATTTGTTGTTGTTGTTGTTGTTAGGTGCCATCAAGTTGGTATCTAACTCACACCGACCCTCATAGGGTTTTCAATGGCTGACTGTTTTGGGATTGCCTTGGGAGTGGATTGCCAGGTCCTTCTCCCATTTTTGCGGTGCTGGGAATTGAACTCGGGACCTCAGAGACTGCAGCGCAGTGCTCTACCAACTGAGCTAAATCTCAGCCCTCAAGTGTAATTTAGGTGTTTGGATTTCTTAAACAAATCAAAATCCCCTATCTAAATGTCAGGCTAAGATGGATTTCCAATTCTAGGCTGTTTGTGTTAGGATGTGACAGTTTTATGAGGTTTTAGCTTAATAACACATATGTCTCTATGTATATATTCAGATGTATATATTCAACTCCTTATCCATATTTCTTTGTCTTTCTTATGTATCTTATTATTGGTTCTTTTTCTTGCATGTCATTAGAAATAGATCAAAATCTTTGCTTTAAAGAACTAATTCAATAACATATCGGTTTTCCCTAGACTATGATCATTCATAAATTAAATTTGCTAGAATTTTGTGAGTCTTTTATTCTAGAAATCTATAACTTATTTGGCATACAACTTGTTAGATAGAAAAATATCCTCTGAACATATAAAAATTGTATATATTAAAAATGTTTTAATTCACCCCTGTAGAAAGTGGAATCTGTGACAGACAGCAAACACATCATCTTCTTAAATATATGTGTACAAATTAAAATCATGAAAACTAACATCACATTTCATTCCATTTAATTAATCCTACCTTTAACAACCCCCACATGTCTGTCAGTTTGCCCTACTATGGGGGTTTGTGTGTTGCTGTGATAATGAAAGCTATGCTACTGATATTACAGATACCAGCAGGTCACCCATAGTAGATAGGTCTCAGCTGAGCTTCTAGACTATATCAGACTAGAGAGTACAACCTGGCAGCCCACTCTCAAAACACTTAGCCATGAAAACCCTATGGAGGGACCAATCCCTGGAGAAGGACATCATGTTTGGGAGAATGGCAGGTCAACAACAACAAAAAGGAAACCCCTCAATTAGAAGGATTGATAGAGTATCTGCGACAATTGACGGAGTATCTGCAATAGATTATCTGGCACAGAATGGGGGAGTGTTACCTTCTGTTGTACATAGGGTCAGTATGAGTCAGACCTGACTCGAGGGCACCTAGCAACAGCATTAAGAAAAGTTTTATAAAATCTGTAACAGTTCAATATTAAGTTAAATTTCCTTTAAGATAGTAAGAGTTACTAATTACTTTAAAATTTACAGTATTTGGAATACATATATATACACATACATACATTATATACGTGTGTGTGTGTGTGTGTGTGTGTGTGTGTGTGTGTGTGATGTTTCTTGGGAAATCAAACCTATTTTAGCTGTATATTTTCTTTCTTTCCAATTTCGGGAAATTGCCTTTAGATAAGTCACTTCACGTATTCATGTCATAGAATATATTCCATAGATGTCATAGAATATATTCCTTAAATTCTGATATATTACTGAATATTACAAGCTTTTTACCTTTCATAACTTCTTCATAAAACAGTCTATAATACACTAAATTCAAGTAGGGGTATAAGAGATATATACATACTGTCTTGTTAGTGGCAATAGAAGACATAAATGTAATGAGTAATTTAAAGTTAGGACGTTCTAATGCAAATTGAGCCAAAAGAATATACAAAACTTTTAGGATAAAGTTACATATGAAACTGGATAACAACCAAATCATAATAGACAACAACTCTAATCTAGTAGTATGCTCCAACCAGTACAGCTATTGGAATACCAGTGCCTCTCTTAGGAAATATTTTCAGGACTTTATTTGTCAATTCTTTCTCCAGTAATGGATAATCCAGAAAAAAATTAACTTGAAATTCATGCGTAACTGAGAATATTAAAGTGAATGTGTGCACAAAGGAGAATCGATTAACTGCTTACTAGTTATAAATGTCTAAATAGCTACAGTTTAGTCAAGAGTTCAATATCAAAATGTCTCATAATTTTGAAAGTGTTCATTTTCTACCACCACTTTTTTCTTACATTATTTTTCTTTCTTATATTTGGTAGGTATTTGTGATAGTATAACTTATATCTTGTTTTTCATTATTTCTACAAAAATATAGGAAGCCTTGTTACATTAGAAAAAAGTCACATTGTTGTTGTTTTTGTTAGGTGCTGTTGAGTTGGTGTCCAACTCATAGCGACCCTACATACAACAGGCAAAACCCTATTGTCAGTGCTTCTCAGCTATTCATAGGGTTTTCAATGGCGGACTGATTTTGGGAGTGAGTTGCCAGGTCCTATTCCCAAGCCTACAGCACCTGGTGCTCCCAGGTGGTCTCCTATCCAAGAACTAACCAGGCCAGACCTTGCTTAGCTTCCTAGATCTGATTGGATCTGATGCTACAGGGCTATGGCTGCAGGTGAAAAAAAAATCACATAGCGATTGTTAAATCTAATATAAATATGTGACTGGATAGCGAAAAAAGAACCTAAATAAAAATTAATAATTTGCTTCTTTTTCCTTTAATTTGGTTTTTAAAACAGTTAACAAGTGACAGCAAATGTATGAAATTACTAATTCAACTATGAATAAGTACGGTGATTAGTGAAATTGTCTTGGCAACAAAAGAGTGAAAATGCACATATTTTTGTGAGAATTTGGTTTTAATTGATAAAAAATAAATAAAATAAAATTTGTCTTGATATTCTCCCAACATTACTGTTCCTGAAGTGTCTTCAGACCTTACCAACTTTGTAGGTGCTGTCAAGTCATGTCAGACTCATAGTGACCCTCATAGGATTTTCAATGGCTGATTGTTTCAGAATTGCTTCAGGAGTGGATTGCCATGTCCTCCTCCCTTTTTGTGATGTTGGGGATTGAATTCAGGTCCTCAGAGAGTACAGAGCAGCACTCTGCCAACTGTGCTAAATCTCAGTCCTTACCAACTTTATCACATTAGAACTAACCACACTCTAAATAAAATAGCTTTGCTTTGTTTTGTTGTCTACATCCTTGCTTCTCAAAATATTGTCTGTAAACTGAGCACAATGGTGCGCCCTGTAATCTGAGCACTTGGGAGGCAGATGCAGGAGGACTGGGTTCAAGGCCAGAGGCCAGTTGTGTAGCTTAGTGAGACACTGACTCAAAAACTAATAATCAAATTAAATGGGCTGTGAATGCATCTCATTGACAGAGCACTTGCCTAGAATCAAAATCTTTCAGGACTGGAGAAAAAAAAAGATAAAAAGAGAAAGGTAGAATCTCAGAATCCCAGGCCCCACTCCATATCTTCCATATCTGCTAAATAGAGTATGATTTTTAACAAATTCACATGTAAATCATATGCACATTTAATGGAGAAGAAAATTTAGAAAATTGTTCAACACCACTATGGAACTTTCATAAGCAAGTCTAATACAACTAAAGAGTGCTGCCATTTTAAGATTACATTAAAAATTATTTTTCCAAAATAAATTAGTGTTTCTTATACAACAGAGATAAGTTTAATTTTGCCAATTGCTACTCAACATTTCAGTTTCCATAAATGGAGGACCCTGCCATAAGCCTGTCCTGGGCCTCTTCCTTTTTATGTCTAAAGCTAGCTCTACTCTGTACTATGAGAGCTGTCATATGTCCACATTATATACACCCATTCCTGCAAATAGCCAGCCTCAATCTGTGAGACAAAACTTCAATGGGACTAGCAAAATGTAGACCCCAGGAAGATGGTTCCTGTTGCCTTTTCTACACTTGGAGTATGGTTCTAGACCCACGTAAGATCTGGAAGAGCCTAGGGTAACTTCAAAGACTGTAGTAAGGCACAGGTGAAGGAAAAACAGAAGGAGAGATCTGGAAAATAGGAAGTCTGCATCAAGGAACCAAGTTTTTTAGGTCTATGGCAGTAGTCTTTCCGAGGAGCACATATTTTGAACCAGTAACTCAGAGTAAAATTTAAAATCCCTTTCAGGGAGAAGGATGTGGCAGTCCACTCCTGAAACAACAATCAGGCACTGAAAACCCTATGAAGCTCGCTGTGTCAGACCCAACTCAATGGCACTTAACAACAACAACAACAAATCTTGAAGTGATTGAACACACATATCCACCCACCATTTTCCAAATTAGTGTGACAATTTTATAAAGTCTTGTTCAAATAATTCTCTAAGAGAATAGAATGAAATTCCTTTTAGCACAGAGCATTAAATGTGCTTAAAACCACTCCCCCTTGTCAGTTTAAGTAATATAGTTGTTGTTGTTGTTGTTAGGTCCCTTAGAGTCCTGTCTGACTCATGGTCTATCCTCATTTTCAATGGCTGATTATTTTGGGATTGCCTTGGGAGTGGATTGCTATGTCCTGCTCCCATTTTTGCCATGCTGGGAATTGATCTCAGGACCTCAGAGAATGCAGAGGGCCACTTTATCAACTGAGCTAAATCCCAGCCCTAAGAATGGTAGTTGTAGTTGTTGTGGTTAGATGCCCCCAAGTTGCTATCCTACTCATAGCAACTCTATGTACAACAGGTGAAACACTATTGTCAATGCTTCTCTGCTGTTCATAGGGTTTTCAATGGCAGATTGTTTTGGGAGTGGGTTGCCAGCTCCTTCTCCCAAGCCTGCAGCCCCTGTTCCCAGGTGGTCTCTCATCCAAGTACTAACCAGGCCCTGCTTAGCTTCTGAGATCTGACAGGATCGGATACCACAGGGCTATGGCTGTACTCACGTAAAGTAGAGAAGCTCTTAAATCCAAGTTTCCCTCAGTCTGAGTTTCCTTTTCCACAAGCACCCTCATCTGTAATGTATTTTATATGTATATCACCAGGTACCCCACACACCTTGCCATGTTATTCATAAATACACTTTTAATATAAAGTTTATAATTAAACACTAAAGTGAAGAAGGAAAGATATCAGTGGAAAAATAAATGTGTCTTATAAAGTAACAGAAGATGAAATATCTCCTCTGTTTTAAAAAGCTAATTTTCACTCTGAGCTTAACAGTCCTCATTTCTTTCCTAGACATTTGGAATAACACACACACACACACACACACACACACACACACACACACACACCTAGATCTGAATATTAACACTCAGTAAATATTTAAATTTGTGCTGAAAAGAAGGCATTTTGCAAGCCCAATAGGTTGTGCTCACTCATTCATATCTTCTTTCAGCTCTTTGTAACTAAACACTGGTTTCTATAACTCATAATATATTTACAACAAATGAAAAACTTGGTAAAATAATTTTGTTTTACACAGGGCTAAAATTAGTTTCAGTTTGCCATGAGGAATGTGAAAGCATTGTAGATAGTTTTTGAGAATCCATGTAAAGAAAGCTTAATGCTAATCAAAAGTTTAACTGAATCAAAACACCGAATACTATTTTTATAATGTATTCAATCCCTAATTGAAATTCAACATAATTTAAAAATTAAAAAAATTTAGATGCCATAATTGCTTAAATAACCTCTTGTTCATTATATGTTAAATATTTGACTGCATTAAAATGTATTTAACTTCTTGTCGTTAAATCACTTAAACACACTCTCAGCTAAGTTCATTAACACAAAGAGGACAACATTGCAGAATTTGGTACTGACAAGTAAAAATCATCAAAATATTTGTAGGCATCATCATTCATCTACTTCAGAAACTTAATAAATCAAATATTTTGCTTATTATTTTAAATCTTAGCCACTTACCTCCCTCAAGAATCAGGTTCTTATGAAAGTCTCTTTATATGCAAGAACCCTTTATAAATGAAAAAAGTATTTGTCATTCAGCCAGTTTAACTCTGCCCTCACTGCCTGCCTGATTTACGCTCTAAACATGCACCATGCTGCCTGGAAACTAGATTATGCCCTTGAGTCTTCATGTATATGGCTGACAGTTTTTCCTTGCAAGTGTCTTGGCCATATTGTCATGGAATTATAAGAGATTCTTTTCACAACATTATGCTACAATTCATCCCGAGCATGTTACTTTTAATAAATTATTTATTCTAGAAGAGTTTCATGTATATAGACCAATTCCAAAGTTATACGGAATTCCCACCTACCTTACATCTAATTTCTCCTGTTTTTATAATCTTATATTAGTATAGTCCATTTGTTACTATTAATGAGACAATACTGATTGCTATTAAATAAAGTCAATATTTTGTTCGGATATCCTTAGATTCTACTAAATGTCTTTTTTCTGTTCTAGGATTTCAGTCAGAATACCATATTAAATTGTGTTTTCTTACCTATTCTTGACTATGACACTGTCTCTCTGACTTTGCTTGTTTCTGTCTCTGAATATTTGGAGGAGTCATGATCAATTATTTTGTAGACTGTCTTAACTGATATTTGCATTGTGGTTTTCTTATGATTAGACTAGAATACATGCTTTGGAGGAGGAAGACAGCAGAGGTAAATGGTTACTTTCATCACATCTTATCAAGCATACATATCATCAACATACCATATTAATAAATGATTATGTTGATTTTAGGGGTTGGGGCTTAGCTCAGTTGGCAGAGGCCCTATGTTTGAATCCCAGCACCATGAAAATGGGAGAAGGACATGATAGTCCACTCTCAAATCAAGCAGCCATTGAAAAGTCTATGAATAGCAGAGAAATGCTAACATTCTATCTATAGCTTTTGGGGAACTTTTTCATGTACATCCTATGTTACTTTTCCATAGTTCCATCAGTGTGTTTTTGTTTTGTAGTTTGTTCAGTTTTTAGCACTTCCTAAATTTCTGGCACTATGTGGTGGTTCAGGCTTATCTTGTATATTTTCTACCCCATCCCAAGATCAGCCATTCTCCCAGTACCTCTGATTCCTTTTATTAGAGATTGATACTACAAATCAAAGATTGACTTGTGCAGACACATTGCTAATGTGGTGTCATTGACTCTAGGTTGTCTAAGCTGACACATGTGGGTGTATTCTGTGCATACATAGGACATTTGTTTTCATTTTCTACAAGCATCAATATGTTCTTTTTTTATTAGAAATTTTTAATGTACATCATAATGTGATTCATTTTGACATGCTTTTCATTGTGTCAATTTTCATATATGCATTTTGATAAACATTATTCATATAGGTTACCCCTTACCCTCCCCTATGCTGCCCCCCCTCACACTTCCCATCTAAGTTTCCCATCCAAGTCTTCTCTATCTTTTACTTAGTAGTATTTTTCTATATGTCCTTGGGTTCGAGTTCTGTTTAAGATAGAAACTTTTCCTGTAGTGGTCTTTGTTTTTATCTTGTTAGAACAATTACATGCGATTTCTAGTCCATTTATATTGACATCATTCTTATCTCCCCCCCCCTTTTATTATGATCCCACCATAAATAGGATTTTTCCTTCTTGTAATTTTGAATCAGCTCCCTCATATGAGTGAGAACATGTGTTGTTTCTCTTTCTGAGCTCGTGTTCGTTAACTCAAAATAATTTTCTCTAATTCCATCCATTTCGCTGCGAAGGACCTTATTTCATTTTCTTGATTGGTGAGTAGTATTCCATTGTGTATATATACCATGTTTTTTTATCCATTCTTCTGTTGAAGGGCACTTTGGTTGATTCCATATCTTTCCTGTTGTGAAAAGCGCTGCATTGAACATGGAGATGCAGGTGTCTCTGTGGTATGATGAACCATCTCCCTTTGGGTAAATTCCCAATAGTGTTATAGCTGGGTCATATGGTAGATCCATTTTTAGTTTTTTGAGCTACCTCCATATTGATTTCCACAGTGGTTGCACCAATTTACAGCTCCACCAACAATGTAAGAGTGCTCCCTTTCCTCCCTGTTGTTGTTTGTTTTATTGATCTTGGCCATTCTTACTGGTGTAAGGTGAAATCTCAGAGTTGTTTCGATTTGCATTTCCCTAATGGCTAGGGATGTTGAGCACTTTTTCATGTGTTTCATGGCTTTATGGACCTCTTCATTTGAGAACTACTCAGTTCCTTTGCCCATTTGTGTATAGAGTTGTTTGGTTTTTGGGGTTATTTTTCTTGAGTTCTTTATAAATTCTAGTAATTAGACCTTTGTCTGATGTATAAAATGTGAAGATTTTTTTTCCCATTCCGTGGGGGTTTCCTTGACTCTGTTCATTGTTTCTTTTGCTGTGCAGAAGCTTTTTAATTTCATGTGATCCCATTTATCTATTCTTGTTGCAATTTCTTGAGCAATTGGAGTCCTATTAAGGAAATCCTTTCCTATGCCTATATGATGGAGTGTGTTGCCTATCTTGCCTTCTATAAGCTTTAAAGTTTCTGGTTTTATGTTGAGATCTTTTATCCATTTTGAGTTAACTCTCATGTATATTGAGAGATGCGAATCCACTTTCATTTTTCTGCATGTGGATGACCATGTTTCCCAGCACCATTTATTGAAGAGGCTGTCCTTTTTCCAGTTTACTTGCTTTGCTCCTTTGTCGAAAATAAGGTGGCTATAGGTGTGTTGAGGTATATCTGGGTCTTCTATTCTGTTCCAGATGTCTTCGGGCCTATTTTTGTGCCAGTACCAAGCTGTTTTTGCAACCACTGCCTTGTAGTAAAGTTTGAAGTCAGGGATTGTGATTCCACCTACATTGGATTTGCAGCTTAAAAGTGTTTTGGCTCTACATGGTCTTTTGTGGTTCCATATGAATTTTTGGATCATTTTTTCTATTTCTGTAAAGTCAGTCAGTGAAATTTTAATGGGTATTGCATTAAATCTATAGATTGCTTTTGGTAGGGTAGCCATTTTTACAATATTAATTCTCCCTATCCAGGAGCAGGGGAGGTCTTTCCATTTTTTTAGTGTCCTCTGCTATTTCTTTCTTTAATGTTTTGAAATTTTCTTTGTAGAGATCTGAAGGGTCTTTGGTTAGATTGATTCCAAGGTATTTAATTTTCTGGTGGGTTATCATGAATGGTATCTTTCCTGAAATTTCCTTCTCTTCTTGTTTGGAATTGGTGTAAAGAAAAGCTATTGATTTTTGTGTGTTAATTTTGTAGCCTGCAACTTTGCTGAAGGAGTTAATTAGATCCAGAAGTTTTC
>VMDO01039267.1:0-2500 GCA_007922755.1 Pedetes capensis
AGTGTAGAAAAAATCTTTTAAATAAGTAATGGTGAAAGAGTTTGATGGGCATATGAGTAGCTAATATTCTTTGACCTCTATGTCATATGAAAAATCAAAAACCTATTTCATTTGGATTGAAGGCCAGAATTTGAAAGACAAAGCTGTAAATTTCACAGTAAATATTAACTATGGCTTAGTCTGTTCCCCAAAGGCTCAGATGCTGAAAAGTTGGTCCACAATATAATAGCATTGAGAAATGTTGAAACCTTTAAGAGGTAGTGCCTTGTGGGAGTTATTTAGGTTATTGGAGGCAAAACCTTTGGAAAGGATAAATGCCTGTTTCACAGGGGTAATACAGGTTTCATAGGACTGGATTAACTACCGCAGAAAAGAATTTTATTGTTTGTTTATTTATTTATCTATATTTTTTATTTATTTGAAGTAATGCAAGGTTGAACTCTGGGCCTTGCTCATGCTAGGCAAGTTCTCTACCACTGATCTGCAACTAAGTACATTTTTAATTTATTTATTTTTTTTAATTTTGAGACATAGTCTCATTAAATTACACAGGCTGCCTCTGGTCTCAAACTCACCACACTCCTGTCTCCACCTCCCCATTCCCTGGGATTATAAGCATGTGTTACAGGAAACTGGCCAAAAGTGAATTTTAATAAAGTGCACTTTAATAATATACACATTATTAAAACCCTCCATGTAGTTTATCTCTTTTATATATGATGCTTGCCATTTTACATTTACTTGTACCTGCTAATAGCATCTGCCATCAGGTCCTTACTAGATGTCCTTACTAGGCTGCCAGAGAGCTTGAACTTTTCATTCTTCAAAATTGAGAGCTTAGTAGAACCTTTTTCCTGAATAATTATTCCAACCTCAGATATTTTGTTATAGAAATGTGTTGATAAAAACTCTTGAAAATATACTCTGGGTAGCATAATTGAAGACAGGCAGTAGCTACTGTGCAGTTGAGATGCTGGTAGTAATTATGACGAAGCCAAAGTCTTCCTACACTACTCCAAGCTAATGAAAACCTGATGGCAATTCTACGGCTGGACTGAGCCTGACCACCATGGAACAGATCTATCAAGAAATCTTTGACCCAGTACTGCCTTTATCCTAACTTGAGTGTTCTCCAGACCTATACTACTGCTTAAGTTTCTTCCTGCCAAAAACTTCTTTTCCTTCTACATATATCAGATCTAAGTCAAAATCTGAAGGGTCTTTCTGCCTTTTCCTCTCCCCCTCCTTTTTTTTTTGTTATCATTCAAAGACTCGTGCCTAATAATTTTTACTATATCTAAAGCCATCTTAGTACTTACTTCTTGGAAAACCCCAAATTAATTTATTTTTAAACTGCAATATAACAATACACAATTGTACCTCAGTTATTTATAACTACCATCCTATTACATATTTTACTTATTTTTGTAAAGTTGTTTTTATGCTTTAACAAAAATGTTTCATCATGTTTATTCTGTGGAGAAGTATATGATCTTTTAAAAGTAGACATAGAGAACTGGAATTTCTGGGTCAATACTTCATACATCTTAAGCTTTAAAATGTTGATCTCCAAAAAGAGTAGAGTTATCATTATATTCCAAACAAATTTTGAGATCTGTTTATTCATATCCCCATACAATCTCATTGTAATTGAAATATCATCCATTCTTATACCCTATAAAGGATGAGGGCTGGTCAAAAAAGCCTAGAGAGGACTTGAATATTTTATTTTGTGTCAACAATACAGAAGAAATCTTTCACGAGGCCAGAGGTATAAGTTGAGTTTGAAGTATGAGTGCAATAATGATTGGTGACAGGGGGTTCTGTGTCACATATTTCTGCAATTTACTTATGTGAGACAAAGACTAAGGTACTTGTGATTTATTGAGATAATAGGACTAAATGAAATCTTATAAGAAGATAAGGAGTGATTCAGGAATGGGAAGGAGAAACAAATTAAACAAAGTGAAGTTTAGCCATCATCACAAAACTTGGTTGTGATGAGCATGAAAATTTTGTGGGCTATCTTTTGTAGTGCCTGCAGCTGTAGCCCTGTGGCATCTGATCCCGTCAGATCTCGGAAGCTAAGCAGGGTCGGGCCTGGTTAGTACCTGGATGGTAGACCGCTTGGGAGCACCAGAAACTGTAGGCTTGGGAGAAGGACCTGGCAACCCCTCCCAAAAGTCAATCTGCCATTGAAAACCCTATGAACAGCAGAGAAGCACTGACAATCGTGTTTCCCCTGTCGTACAGAGGGTCGCTGAGTCGGATACCGACTCGAGGGCACCTAACAACAACAACAACAAATCCTTTGTAGTGCTGCATAAATTCCCTGATTTATAGAGTGATTCCAGTTGAGGCTAGTCTATGTAGGAAACACAGCTGTGTGGTCTTGTTGTTTTGTTGTTGGGAACCATTGAGTTGGCTTGGACTCATAGCAGCCCTATGTATAATAGAACCAAACACTACCCAACACTATGCCATGCACATGATCTCTTTG
>VMDO01039267.1:5000-12802 GCA_007922755.1 Pedetes capensis
TCTCTAAATTCCTACTTTATTAAATTGTCTCATAAACCAAACTTAATTCATAGAAATTTACATTTCGTAAATGTTTAAATATGATTTTTTGGACAGCCTGTTACTCATCAAAGCAGGTAATTGTTTCACAGCTAAGACTAATTTTGTTTAGTCTCACTGCTCCAGTCCCTAAAGATAGAAATTCAGTAGATTTTGGTGAATATTCATTGTTGATGAAAGATTTATAAAGGGAGGAAAGCAATTGATGAAATGAAAATTGTGATGAAGAGGCTAGGAATAGGATTCAGACCTTAAGTTGGCATTTTAGACTTGTGCAAGAACACCCATGCCATTACGACAAAACATGGAAAGGAAAACTCCATTTTAGCTAATTGATTGTGTGTCACAAATTAAGAGACTCCTATTTTTTCCACGAGGCAGAAAGCTAAGATGTTGTTGGCATAATTGAAATAATAATTGGGAGGTGACTCAAACACAGAGGAACATACTAGAAGCATCTGTTTTTGAGTGGAAAAGAAAGTTGGTAAGGAAAAAGAAAAACCTAGAGGCATAAAAGGGTCCCTTTTCAGAACAGAGACAAAAACTTCCAGAAGTACCATCCCAGGCAGTTATATGAACAAATAGTTTCATAGTTGCAGTAAATGGAAAGATTTTAATTGATTGATCTATATGATACATGTCTGTTCTAAAATAATAATGCGGCAATATTGAGCAATGTTTAAAGTATTAGCAAAACTATAGTTACAGAGGAAAGGAAAATGGATAGGAATCTTTTATGTGGAGCTCATTAAATAATTCACAGGAAAGACAATAAGTTCAGAGACACACAAACAAAAAATCAGTATGGAAAGTTTGGAGTTAAAATTCTGGAGTTGATGAAACTAGAATAAATGAAATTCCATCCTTTTAATTAGTTCTTTTTAAACCTCAATTACTTTGGCTTGAATTACATCACTTGCTTTTATCTGAGCCATTCATTCACTGTGACTGATATTCAGGCCCTGGGTGTATGTGCACTCTTGGTTGACTAGGGATGAATCTTGATCCATCCTATATGGGACTGGGATAGAAGAAAAGTACTTTGCCATAGAAATACCAGAGATAAAGCCAAGTGCCGAAAGGCATGCCTTTAATCCCAGTGACTTGGAAGGGTGAGGCAGGAGGATGGAGAGGTCAAAATTTTTGGCAGCCTACACAATTTAGCAAGGCTCGGGCTCAAAATAAAAAATAAAAACTAGTCTAGGTTTGTTACTTAGTGTGCTTGGCTTGGTTACTTAGTGTTACTTAGTGTGCTTGGCCCTTGCCAAGCATATGTAAGACTCTAAGTTCAACTCCCAGTACTGAAAAAAAAAATTAATTAAAAAACAAAACCTAGAGATTATATTACCAGATGAGAGTAAAATGGATGATGGATATTCCCTAACTATAATAAAGCACACTTTAAATGGAATAGCACTTGCAAATCAGGGACACAGCATAGACTGCCCTGAACTAGAGAATTATAGAAACAGGTAATATGAAGTCAACTGTTAACAGTAGCAAATTGAGGTTGCTACTTTTTGGAAAAAAACAAACATTTTATTCAGTCAACAAATTTTTACTGATCATTTTATGCTCCAGAAACTATTTTTATCCTATGAATATATTAGTGGATAAAAAAGAATAAGATTTTTCTGATTTTCTGGGAATTTAATTTTAGAATTAGGTTGAAAAAGAAAGAAAAATTATTTAATAAGTAAATTTCATAGTAATTTAGAAGGTTATGGTAGCTATAAAAAAAAGAAGAGACAGAAATTACAAGGAATAGAGATTTGCATGTTGTAGTGCCAAGGGACACATCACATTTGTAAATAAAGCATTCAGAGTATACTTTATCAAAACAAAGCAAAACTAACAAACAACAAAAATCTCTACCATCAATAGGAGGAAGTAGGGAAAGCAGACCTATGAATACCTGGGGGAAAAACAGCTGATAAAAAGGCTACCAGTTGGAATATGTCTTGTCTTTTCAAGAAATATGTGGAAGAGATAGGGAAGAACCTGGTAGACCTGATCTGAAAATCACGATCACTCCTTCAGAAAGAATTATGGATGATATAATTAGAGTTGTTACCAGGGTGCCAGGTAACAAAGGCCCTTATAAAACATATCCTGTCTGCTTGTAAAACACATCAGTATTGCCTTAGACTCAATGGTATAAGATGGAAGTGAGTTTAGAAAAGATAAACATTTTACTGTTTACCTTGCTTGATTCAGTTTCTCTCTGCCTGCTTCTTGGCAGTCCCTAAATCTGCAGGTTTTGTGTTTCTATGTAGTTCTAGTGTGCCCTGAGATATCATCTTCTCAGTTACAACTCTGTCTACTCTGTTTAAAATTAGAAACCACATAAAGACAAAATAACAAAAGAAAGCTACAGGTTGATATCCTTGATGAACCTGAATGGGAAAATCCTCAAGAAATCATTAACAAAGACATTCTGACAGCACATTAAACAGATAATTCACCATGTACAATTGGGACTTATTTGAAGGATGCAAGAATGGTTCAGCAAAGAATGGTTCAGCAAAGAATGGTTCCAAAGCCATAAATGTGATACATCACTTCAACACCATAAAGAACCAAAAAAACATGTGATCATCTCAATAAATGAAGAAAAATTATTAGTCAAATTTCAAAATCTCTTCAGGATACAGCCCTATAGAAATTAAGTATACAATGAACATACCTCAATATAATAAAGACCATTTTCAATAAATCAACTAGTAAGATTATTCTGCATGAGGCAAAACTGAAAGCATTCTCTCTGAGGTCTGCAAAAGGCAAGGATATCCACCTTCATTGCATTGTTCTTTCAGTTTCAAAGCAGTCAATCAAAAGAAAAAAATAAACACATCCAAATTGGAAAAGGGAATATCATATTGTGACGCTCTGCAAATGACATGATCTTATATAAAGAAAACATCAAAACTCCAAACAAAACTATTAGAAATAGTAAGCAAATTCAACAATGTTACAGGATGCAAAATGAACATACAATAGGGTATAGCAATGTCACATGTCAATAGTAAATTATCTGAAATAGAAATCAAGAAAGCAATTCCATTTACAATAGCTAAAAAACAATCATAATACCTAGAAATATATTTAACAAAGGATGTAAAAGATCTCCACAATAAAATAAATAAATAAATTGAAGAGAACACAAACACATTGAAAGTCAACTCATGGTCAGAGAACAGAAGAATCAATAGTGTTTAAATTTCCATGTTATTCAAAATGATAGACACATTCAATGCAATTTCTATCAAAATACTAGTTGCATCCTTCACATAATGAAGGAAAAACAATCTTAAATTTGTATGGAATCACAAAAAGAAAAGAAAACCCAAAGTCAAAGCTATCTTGAGCAAAAAGAACAAAGAAGAAGAATTATACTGTTGACATGAAAATAAACACACAGAACAACAGAATGGAATAGAGAAACTAGAGGTAAATCCATGAATTTCTGGAAAATTTATTTTGAATTAAAGTGTTAAGAACACACATTGAAGAAAAACTGGTCATTTCAACAAACAGTTCTGGAAAAATTGGAGATCTACATACTAAAAATTATACCCTGTTGTTGTTGTTGTTAGGTGCCGTCGAGTCAGTATCTGACTCATAGCGACCCTCATAGGGTTTTCAATGGCTGAGTGCTTCGGGATTGCCTTGGGAGTGGATTGCTAGGCCCTTCTCCCATTTTTGCGGTGCTGGGAATCGAACTCAGGTCCTCAGAGACTGCAGCGCAGCGCTCTACCCACTGAGCTAAATCCCAGCCGAAAAATTATACCCTATCCTGCATGAATTATAGAAATTAACTCAAAGTGTATCTCAGATTTAAATTTAAGAGCTAAAACAATGAAACGAGTACAGAAAATATAGGGGAAATTATTTGGGACATTAGGATATTTAAGTATTTCCTGGATGAGACCCTCAAAGCACAGAATATAAAAGCCAATATAGACAGATTTTATTACATCAAACTATAAATCTTCTGCACAGCAAAGTAAACAATATAGTGAAAGAACAAGTTAAAGAATGGGAGAAAATATTTGAAAACTGTATATCTAAAAAGGGATTAATGTCAGATTATGTATGAAACTCAAAAACTCAACAACAAAAACCAAATAACCCAATTTAAAATAACTCTTATAAGAATAGCTATTACAAAAAAGACTAAAGATACCAGGTAATGAGGTGGAGAAAAGGAAACATTTGCATAATTTTGATAAGAATGTGAATTAGTACAGTCAATATGGAAAACAGTATGTAGCGTCCTCAAAAAGTTTTAAAAAGTAGAATAGCCACATGATCTAGCAATCCTACTCCTAGGTATACACCCAAAAGAAATAAATCAGTATGTCAAAGAGAAATACTGCACTTCCATATTCATTACAGCATTATTCACAATAGTCAAGAAATGAAAACAAAAAACAGAAACAAAATAATCAAAAAACTAAGTGTCCCATCCACTGGAGAATGGATAAAGAAACTGCACAAATACATAAAGGAATAATATTCAGCTATAAGAAAGAATGAAATCTTTTCATATGCAATAATTTGGATGGAATTGGAAGTCATTATATTACATGAAACAAGCCATGCACAGAAGATATCATTCAAGAAAGAGTAAAGGGTAATTAAAAAGACAAAAAAAGAAAAAAAAAAAAGAAAAAGAAAAGATCAAATAACATGTCAAAAGAGACTCTGGAACTTGCCCATGAAAGTTGAGTAGCTAAAGTAAAAGGAAAATGTGATGGAGTTAAGGATCTAAACAAGATTTCAAAAGGCAGCTTGAGAAGACAAAAACAAATATGATGACATGTACAAAGAGCTGGAGGAAGAAAACCAAATGGGAAGAACATGCTCTGTGTTTTACAATCTTAAGGAAGTGAAGAAAAAATGCAAGCCACAAGCGACAATAGGGAAAGATTCTACAGGGAAAATATTAAACAATGTAGGAAACATCAAAAGAAGATGGAAGGAATACAAAGAGGTGTTAGCATACAAGAGGGTAAGGGGGAACCTATATGAATAATGTACATCAAAATGTATATATGGAAATGTCACAATGAAAAGCATGTCAGAATGAATTAAATTAAGGTGTACATTAAAAGTTTCCAATAAAAAAAAAGAAAATGGAAGGAATACACAGAGTTGTTAGATAAAAAAGAATTGGTAGATGACCAAAAATTTCAAGAGGTTGCATATGAAAGGGAACCAATGGTACTGAAGAATGAAGTGGAAGCCACCTTGAAAGAACTGGCGAAACACAAGCCTCCAGGAATTGATGGGATACCAATAGAGATGTTTCAACAAACAGATGCAGCACTGGAGGTGTTAACATATTTATGCCAACAGATTTGGAAAATAACTACCTGGCCAACTGACTGGAAAAGATTCATTTTTGTGCCTATTCCCAAAAAAGGGGATCCATCTGAATGTGGAAACTATTGGACAATATCATTAATATCACACACAAACAAAATTTTACTAAAGATCATTTAAAGGCAACTGCAGCAGTATATAGACAAGGATATGCCAGAAAATCAAGCGGGATTCAGAGGAGGGTGGGGAAATAGGGACATCAGTGCTGATGTCAGGTGTATATTAGCCAAAAGCAGAGAACATCAGAAAGATGTCTATCAATGTCTTATTGACTATGTAAAGGCCTTTGACTGTGTGGATCATAACAAATTATGGATAACACTTCAGAAAATGGGAATACCAGAGCACCTAACTGTACTCATGATGAATATATATGTGAACAAGGAGGCCATTGTTCAAATAGAACAAAGACACACTGCCTGGTTTAAAGTTGAGAAAGGTGTGTGTCAGGGCTGTATACTTTCACCATATCTCTTCAATTTATATGCTGAGCAAATAATCCGAGAAGCTTGACTTTATGAGGAAGTTCATGGCATCAGGATTCGAGAAAGACATTAACAACCTGCATTATGCAGAAGACACAACTCTGCTTGCTGAAGAGGAAAGGGATTTAAAACATTTACTGATGAAGATCAAAGATCATAGCCTTCAATATGGGTTGCAACTAAACATAAACAAAACAAAAATCCTTATGACTGGGTCAGTATGCAACTTCACAATAAATGGAGAAAAGATTGAGGTTGTCCAAGATTTTGCTTTGCTTGGCTCTGTAATCAACATGTGTGGAAGCAGCAGTCAAAAAATCAAAAGACACATTACTCCAGGAAAAGCTATGGCAAAAGATCTCTTTAAAGAATTGAAATGTAAAGATGTCACATTGAAGACGAAGGTGTGCCTGACTCATGCCATGGTATTTTCAGACACATCATATGGTTGTGAAAGGTGGACATTGAAAATGGGAGACAGGAGAAGAATTGATGCTTTTGAATTACAGTGCTAGAGATGTCTATTGAATATACCATGGAATGTCAAAAAAAAAAAAAAACAGATCTGTCCTAGAAGAAGTGCAACCAGAGTGCTCCTTGGAAGCAAGGATGTCCAGACTGTCTATCATATTTTGGACATGTAGTCAGGAGAGACCAATCCCTGCAGAAAGACATTGTGTTGGGAGAGTTGCAAGTTATCAAATAAAAGGAAAACCCTCCACCAGATGGATTGACACAGTGTCTGCAACAATGGGCTTAAATGTAAATAGTATCATGTGCCTGGCACAGAATTGGGAAATGTTTTGATCTGCTGTACATAGGGTCGTTATGAGTCAGACTGGACTTGAGGGTACCTAACAACAACAACAATGTATGATATCACTCATATGTGGAATCTAAAAAAGTTGATCTCATAGAAATTAAAAGTAGAATGGTGTTTATCAGTAGCTGAGGATATTGGAGGGAGGAGTATGGAAACATTGATCAGTGGATATTAAGTTTAACAAATAATAACAAAAACTACTAATGTGCTATGATACAGTAGGGTGACTATAGATTTTAAATATATACAGTATATGACAAAGAATTACAACAAAAAATTGCAAAAGACTTTTTCCCATAAAGAAATAACAAATGTTTGAGCAGATAAGTATGCTTAACTTGATTTAAATATTAAATAATATATTAATAATAATGTATATATTATAGTATATAGGTAGTACTGCATATATAATTATATATATTAATATATAATAATAATATATTAAAGCTACTACATGATGCCCCATTCATTTGTACAATATTCATGTTTATATTATCAATTAAAAGTGAATAAAATAATGAAAAATATAAAAAGGTAATTTTAAAAGGTAATTTTAAAAATTAGAACATACACTATAAACTCTTATTATATTTGTTGCTTTATTTTTTGCCATGATACCAATGAATTATAAGCTATTATTTATTTTATTTCTCCTTATTATGATAGTACACACACTAAAATTGAAATTCAAAAATGACAATTTGTCCTTTTCATTTTAACTTTTCTTTGAATACTTTAATACCAGAATCTAGAATGCTATGAGAACATAGTTCTCAATATGTATTTATTACATGAGTGAATGCATAAATTTATAAAGACACCTCAAATGTATGTAAGTGTAAAATAATACCTAATAAGGAAAGGTAGTATTTTAATTTGTATTTTGAGGGATAAAACAAAAACCTATCACTATCTTAATTAACTAACAGACTTTTGGAAAGGTTGATATTTATCATGTTGGTTTTCATGTGACAGTAGATAGATGATGACCACTTGAACTAAATAGGTTTTAAATTCTTCTGCTTTTATTAAAAAAAAAAACTTTTAAAGCTATGCTATCTGAAAGT
>VMDO01039268.1:0-12806 GCA_007922755.1 Pedetes capensis
CATATAGAAAAATACTACATAGTAAAAGATAGAGAAGACTTGGATGGGAAACTTAGATGGGAAGGGGGGAGGGGGGAAACATAGAGGAGGGTAAGGGGTAACCTATATGAATAATGTTTATCAAATTGCATATATGAAAATTGTCACAATGAAAAGCATGTCAAAATGAATCACATTATGATGTACATTAAAAATTTCTGATAAAAAAAAAATGGCTGGTTGTTTTGGGATTGCCTCAGGAGTGGATTCCCATACCCTTCTCCCATTTTTGCAGTGCTGGGAATCAAACTCAGGACCTCAGAGACCACAGAGCAGCGCTCTACCAACTGAGCTGAATCCCAGCTGCTTGAGCAGGAGGGAATTAATTCCCCCACAGACTCACCTGTGCCGTCGGCTCTCCCAGATCTCTGCCTACAGCCCGCGTGGTGGATGGGGACCTGCACCTCCATCACTGCGCGAGCCAGTTCCTCACACCAGATCTCTTCCTGTGCATCCCCACATCCATGGCTTCTGTTCTGCGGAGAGCCCTGCCCCACACAATGGTGCTGTGATGATGTGAGAGGCTAAAGTATTTAGGAAGGAAACTGCACGATGCCTGCACCGAACTGAAATGGCCCAGCCAAGTATGCCAGGGTATGTCATACACATCTGCATGGACACCATGTGTGAGGTCCCTGTATACAAGAGAGTCTTTTGCTTATTTCACTTTTCGCCTGTTCAGTTACCCAGTCAACAGCAATCTGAAAATATTAAACAGAAAGTTCTGGAAATAAATAATATCTTTAGAAAGATCAGGTTTGCATAACTTCTGTTATATATATGATAGCTAAGAATCATTTTCTTTTATTACGAGTTACCTTTGTTAACCTCCTATTGTGCCTTACAAACATAAATCTGGGTACAGGAGTATAGGAAAGAACAGAATGTATATTTAGGGTTAAGTTACTCGTGCTTTCAGGCAGGCGCTGGGAGTCTTGGAACAGACCCCCTGTGAATAAGGGGGAAATTGCTTTGTATAAACTCCATGTGTGTGGGGGTGGGGGTGTGTATTCAGCATGGCATTTTCCATGCGTGTATGCCTATGAGAGAGGGAGAGCCTGCCCCAAGCTGGCTAAATGTGGACAGGTGCTACATCCAGGGAGGAGCGTTCAGATTTACAATATTCTGTCTATTCCAATCTGTCTAGAGGTCTTTAATGCTTTACAACCAAAATGCACCGTGGGTGTGTGCTTTGTGAGCCCTTTCTATGACCTGTGAGACCAGGTCAGCACTCAGAGTCTGTTCCGGGAGCTGTCGGGTGCTGGGGGTGCCCTGCACGTGTCTGTCCCTATGGGAGGGACAGGGGCACAGGACTCAGCTCACTTTCACCAAGCCCATGACATAGGGTAGGACAGGGCTATGTTGGTCAGCATAGCCCTCCTGCCTCCTCGGTTCCCTGTCCAAGTAAGAACAACACACAGGGATTAGGTGCTCCTAGGGCAAGACACGGGGCTGGGGTTTAGCTCAGGTGGTAGAGCACCGCTCTGCACTCTCTGAGGCCCCGGGTTCCATCTCCAGCACCACAAACACTGGAGAAAGAAGTGGCAGTCCTCTCCTGAAGCAATCTCGAAACAATCTGCCGTTGAAAACCCTATGAATAGCAGAGAGGCACTGACATAGTGCCAAGCACGGCACAGTGTCAGGGAGTGTATCATTCTGTTGTACACAGGGTTGTTATGAGTCGGACCCGACTCCACAGCACCTGACAACAACAGGTCAAAACGTTGAGGCTCAGTAGGGTGAGGCTGGCAGGGGCAGGAAGGGGCTCTCAAGTGCCATACCAAGTCACTGCAGGGCTGAGCCACCCTGGCCTCCTCCCCAGCCTCCAGCTGAGTGCAGTCCACTGCCACGCTCTGTCTTGATCTGTCTCCATCTCTGTCTCTCTGAGACAGACAGATCCTAAAGGGTGCTGGCAGCAGGTGCTCACTCTATGCCAGCACTGGCCTCAGTCCTGCAACAATACCTGACTGTACCCTCTCCATGACACAAGACCATTTCCAAGATGAATAAATGGAGACCAAGGGGTTGGCATGACAGCCCACAGACCCAGGCCATCAGGTGCCCGTCCTAGTACTCCATAGAACTTTCCCTGGGAAAGGCAGTGGAATGGGGGTACCCCCTATTTAGGACTCATTCCTGAACACTGGGGGACATGGAAAGGGTCTGTCCAACACAAGGTTCCCAGACAAAATACAGACATCTGATGACATTTGAGTTTCAGATAATCAATGGGTAACTCTTTAGTGTAAGTATATCCCAAATACTGCATGGGATATACTTATGCTGAGCACACACCTGGATCCCAGAGCAGATGGCTGGACGAAGGTGGCACCAAAGACTCTGGGAAGCTGACATGTAGCTCAGCTGGCTGCAGGCAGGAGGGGTTGACGGCAGAGCTAGTGAATGGACCTCTGAAGGGCTGGTGGGGGCCACCAGAGCAGGAGCAGGGGATGGAGGCTTGAGAGACCGTGACAAGTGCACATGGGCACAGCTGGGACTCAGTTTCTTAACCTGCAAAATGGGAGAGACGACATCTCAGTGTGGACCAGGGCACATTCCTGCGCTTGTGGGGCACAGGGGTGGTCTTGTCCTCCATCTCTTTGCTGTGGAGGCACAGAGGACAGATGGTGTCAACTGGCTGTGAGCCCAGGAGGCCGGAGCACTGGGGAGCAGGTGGCATCCAGGACACCTAGCCTGAAGCCCGATTTCAGAGCTGGGGCGCCGGTGGGGTCCTGCAAGTCCAGGATATGAACGTCAGGCAGGCCTGAGCCAGGCTGGAGGCCCACATAGAGACCACAGAAGACCTAACAGAGGGGGCCACGTGGCCCCCAAACACCCCCGGTCCCGGCGTGGGCCAGGGGTGTGCCTGGAGCAAAGACAAGGACGGGAGAGATGAGCTTTCACAGCCGCGTCCTCAAGGAGCCCACGGTCAGTGAGGGAGCGGGGAGCCGAGAAGACGGCCGGGCCAGGGAGGGACCGGAGGCACAAGGGCAATCACTGTGCAGACGCGTCCTTCCCAGGGAAAAACCTCCAGAGAGAGGCAGAGCGCAGGTGGGCAGTCCAGGCAGGGCGAGTGGGGTGTGTGTGCAGGAGGGGGACCCCCACTCCCATCTCTGCCTGACAGTGAGGGTGTGGCCAGGCCCTGGGGCAGCGCTCGGTGGGCAAGATCAGAACTCAGTCCCCTGCTGCCTCCCCCATACCCCAGTTCACCTGGTCCCACAACAGCCCCGTGAGACAAGGGCTGTTTCCCACTCAGCCAATTAAAAAACGGAGGCACAAAGCAGCTGTGAAAGTCATCCTGAGCAAGTCTACTAATAAAAGGCTTGAGCCAAATTTCAGCCCCAAAGCCCACACTCTTCATGACAGTGCCATCTTGTCTCCTGAGCAATAGGGAGCCACAGAGGGTTTCTGGGGAGGGGCTTGCTTGCTCCTTGTGGGGCTGAGTGAAGACATGGTGGCTGAGATTGCAGGTGGACACCTAGTTGCACCCATAGCCCATGGCAGTAAGGACAGCAGAGCCAGGGAGACACACAGAGTCCTCAGCAAAGGCCACAGAAGTGCTCACGCCTAGATGGGCCACCTGGGAGCCTGATGGGCCTTTCCCACATCTTTGCAGGAGCTCAAGTGGGCCTGTAGCACCCCCCACCCAAGTTCCCCAGGGCCCGGCCAGGGCCTTGCAGCCAAACACGGCTTGCCTAGCCTGCTCCCAGGGCTAAAGGCTGGGCCCAGGCTGCTCTGAAACATGGGTGCCTAGCACGGCTCTAGGGACCTCTGTCTAGACACTATGCCCTCCCTGGGTGGGTGGCCAGGTCAGGTTCTAACCTGTGGTTGGCTTACATGGCAAACAGCCAGAGCAGAGGCATTCCCCATGACCTCAGCCCCAGGGCGGGGGCTGCAGGGGTAAAACGGGGCGTCACAGGTATCTGGCTGCCAGAGGCACAGCAGGGCCTATGAAAATAAAATAGGAAATTCATATTAATTTTCTGCTGAGTCAGAATTTGAATTTCAAGCCAGGACCTGCACTGGTTCAGACCGACGGCACCCGCCTCCCAGAGCCATCGGGCAATGCCAGCCCCCACCTGCCCCTCGGGGAGCCAAGCGGCTTTGTCAGGGGAGCCTGGTGAGTGCAGAGAGGGGACACAGGGACTTTGTGGCCAGACAGGCAGGTGGGTGCACCCCATGCCCTGCCTGGGGGATTCCACACCAGCTTCTGTGTCCTGGGGAAGGGTCCCCAGCTGATAGGGGGCTCTCTGCTAAGCATGCTCCCCACTGCTGGCTGCTATGGGTGTCCATGTGAGCGCTGAGGCAGGGACACACACACACACACACACACACACACACGCCCTCTACACGCTCACAGTTCCCGGGCCTCTCCGGGTCTGGTATGGCCACTTGGCCCTAAGATAGCAGAGGGGCCACTGGGCCACAGCAGGACGAGGTCTCGCCCTCAGCCTGCGCTCCTGCCTCAGTGTCCCCCTGTGGAAGGGAGCGGTTCCCCTAGGCACCTGCCCAGCGTGCAGCCCAGGAGCGCTCTGCTCCTCCTCCACACACAGCGAGGATTTATGCAGCACCTGCCCAGAGTAAAGGACGCCAGCCCTGGCCCTCAGGAGAGTGCCGTGGGCGGGGCTCCATGTGTCACCAGAGGACCCTTGCAGTGTTTTGGCTTGTTTGTTTGTTTTTGCGGTACTGGGGGCCCCCCAGTACCCCAGGGCCTGCATGCTTTTCAAGTGCTGGACCACTGAGCTGCACCTCCAGCCCATTTTTTACTTATTGAAACAGGGTCTCGCTAAGTTACGCAGACTACCTCTGGTCTTGAACTTGCAATCCTCCTGCCTCCGCCTCCCAAGCTGCTGGGATTACAGGCGTGCGCCACCGCGCCCAGCCTATGTCCATCATTCTTAAAGCGCAGAGGCTGGTGGGTGACGTTCAGCCTTTGTACGTCTTCCTCGTTTAAATCGAGCCATTAAATGAGCCGGAGGAGGCGCACCACAGCCACGTGTGACAAAGTAACTGGAGAGCAAGGAGGGAACTGCGGATGTGGGAGCCCTCGGGGGAGCCCCAGGTCTACCTTCCAAGCTGACCATGGAGGCCGAGTCGAGCCCACAGGGCTCTGCATTTGCAGGAGGTGGCAGGGAAGGGAGCCACCAAGCCAAGCTTACTCTGAGCTTCTTCGCAAGCTCCAGGAAGGTGAGGCTGTGGGAGGCAAGGGTTGCCCTGACTCCCCATTGTACAGGTAGGAAACTGAGGCCCAGGCATGCTGGGGGCCTCCTCTAGCTCCCACAGCTGGTAGAGCCTAGACTCGAACCAAGGCTGATTATCATCCAAGCCACCAAGCTGCACCCCCACCAGGAAACGCAGGTGCGGGGAGAGGGGTTGGAGTGATCAGGCAGCTCCTGAGCGTGAACAAGAGCTGGGGTGCCTCAGACCAGTCGATCAGAGTCACTTCCCAGAAACGAAGCGTTCCCCTGGTTGGCCGTGTGGGCCAGGCTGTCCTGGATCCCCGTTCCCCAAGGTCTGTCCGCTACAGCCCAGGAAACACAGGCAAAGAACCCCGGGCGGGCATGGGACTGTGAGGGAGGGGCACGCTGGCCCACCCTGGACTCCAGCGTCAGCTCCAAGTGAATGACGCGTCAGTGAGGGGACACTGGTCCTAACGCCACCCTGAGGGGTGGTAATGTGCGGACACTGGGCAGGGTCAGGGTGGGGGGGGCTCCGCCCTTGCTGCTCAGTTTTGCTGCGAACTTACACATGCTCTAAAAAATAAAGTCTATAAACTGGGCGCAGTGGCGCACGCCTGTAATCCCGGCGGCTTGGGAGGCGGAGCCAGGAGGATCGCAAGTTGGAGACCAGAGGCAGTCTGCGTAACTTAGCGAGACCCTGTCTCAGGAAGTAAGGAAAAAAATAAAAGGGCTGGGGGTGCAGCTCAGTGGTCCAGCACTTGCAAAGCATGCAGGTGTGAGGCCCGGGGATCAACCCCCAGTACCACAAAATAAAATAAAATAAAATAAACAAATAAAGTCTATGTAAAAACTCAGAAACCAGAGTGGCCCTCGAGCCCCAGAGTGCCCTCGTTCCAGATGGGGGGAGCTGAGGAGAAGCTAAGGAAGCATTGGAAGTAGCTCTCCTTAGAACAAACACTCGGGCCAAGTTTTAAAATCCTTCTTCTCCTTGAGAAAACATCTCTGGTTCCAAGTCTGCATTTTTGGCAACCTCATCCCATCCTTGGCTCCGAGGCCCCGCCATGCCGGGGAAATGATGCTCGTGGAAGGTAGAGCGCGTCCAACAGTGGGAAGGCGCAGGAGGGAGGGGAAGCCATGGGTGGGAAAGCCAAGGCCCAACAGGGAAGGGAAGGAATGGCCTCTGCGTGCCTACTGTGTGCAGCATCCCCCCCCAGGAGTTTACACACACACCTGCCTGGTGTCCCATCTCAACCCTTCTTAAAGCAGATGATGCTTTGAATCCCATCTTCTTTCCAGCGAGTCAACAAGATAACGGTCCTACTGTGTGCAAGCACCACCCAGACACTTCCATACGTGTCCACTTAGGGGTCTGTACCGAGCAGTGTTTAAATTAGGAGCCATGCTTTGAATTCCAGGTCCACTTTTTAGTTGGCCAATATTAATACTACAATGTGTGATGGGGCTGGGATTTAGCTCAGTTGGTAGAGCGCCGCTCTGTAGTCTCTGAGGTCCCGAGTTCAATTCCCAGCACCGCAAGAATGGGAGAAGGACGTGGCAACCCACTCCCACGGCAATCCCAAAAACAATCTGCCATTGAAAACCCTATGAGGGTCGCTATGAGTCGGTCACGACTTGACGGCACTTAACAACAACAACAACTATGTGTGACAGGAGAAGGATATGGCAGTCTACTCCTGAAGTAATCCCAAAGCAATCAGCCGTTGAAAACCCTATGAAGAGCCAGGCATAGTGGTATATGCCTGTAATCTCAGCGGCAGCTTGGGAGGTGGAGACAGGAGGATCACAAATTTGAGACCAGAGGCAGACTGCATAATTTGGCGAGACCCTATCTCAAAAAGGAAAGAAAAGAAAACCCTATGAGGGTCACGGGCTGGGATTTAGCTCAGTTGGTAGAGCGCTGCGCTGCAGTCTCTGAGGTCCCGAGTTCAATTCCCAGCACCACAAAAATGGGAGAAGGACCTGGCAATCCACTCCCAAGGCAATCCCGAAACAGCCATTGAAAACCCTATGAGGGTTGCTATGAGTCGGATACCGACTCGATGGCACCTAACAACAACAACAACAAATGAGGGTCACTGTGAGTTGGACATGACTTCACAGCACCTAACAACAACAGCTACATGCGAGCATCACACAGGCACCTCTACACAGCCCACAGGGCCAACTGCACGCAAAACTGACTTAAATGTTACCTCAAATCTCAGCTCTGCCTTGCAACAAGAGAACATTGATAAGGCACCTACTATGTGTGTGGTGCCATTATGCATCCCACAGCAGAGGAGTTAAAGGGCCTCGACTCATTTCCCACATCCAGAGAATGAGTTTGTTTGTTGTGTTGGAAGAGGGCCTAGCGCCGGCCAATAGGGCAAGTGGGGAAGAGGAAACATCACCTAATGGAAGGCACCCTGACGAGGGAGGGCCTGTGCGGACAGAGCCAGCTGCTGTGAAGGCAGCAACAGGCAAGCAGAAGGCCCCTAGAGCAGAGGGGCACCCAGTGCTCCAAAGACCCTGGGCACCCACTGCTCGCCACACACGAGACCCAGACTCCGGCCCGAAGGAGCTCATGGCCCAGCAGAGGAGTTAGGCCAGGAACTGTACAGAGGATGCTACTCTGCCCTGCAGATTTGGCAGTGGGACTCCTATTGGCCAAAGAATATTACAGGACAGGACAGGCACAGGACCTGAAACACACTGGCATGGTTACCACTTGGCCCCGTGTGCTCAGGCCCAGAGTGAGGCACGTCAGGGAGACCTGAGGCGGACCTGCTGCAGCCATCGCGAAGACTCCAGAGGGGGAAAACTGGCCACCTTCCTATTGCCAGCCACGGTGTTTCCAGAGTCATTTGTTACAGAGCATTATTGCTGACTGACACGAGGTGACAGCGGGCAGTTCCGCTGTGTTGGAGCAATAATAATCCAGGCCACCTAAACCTTAACACCTCAACCTCCAGCTGACCCCTCTCTGGAGTACCCAGAGTATCGGCGCCCCTTCATCGCCACAGCTGCCGCCCCAGTCCACCCTGGCCCACACCCTGGGCATCGTGCCATTTTGCCAAAGAGTTTAAAACTGTGAAGACACCAAGGAAAGTCCCCAAGAGCCCACTGGGGGAGGTCCCCGGGGGTGCCCTGGGGTGCTGATGCCCACTGAAAAGCAATGGGATCCCCCTGCTGGCGGTCTGTCCAGCCTGGAATGCACCCTCCCAGATGTTCTTTTCCCAAGAACGTAACCACAGTGAGCTTTGTGTCTGATTTCCACGTTGCAGACCGGCCACGGAGGCCACTCACAACCCGCAGGCCCCAGCCCGGCCCAGGACTCGTGCCAGGCCTCTGGCTCCGGGCCACGGACACTCTCCAAGCCTCCGGCACCATGTCTGCTGGCATACGTGTGGCCAGCTGAGCCCATGGGCGACCCAAACAAAAGGCCTGGGGGGCCCTTCTGTGCCAAGGGGGTTGGCAGAAGTCCGTGAGTGCGTGCTGAGAAACCAGAGTGAAAGCATCGTACCAAAGCCATGCCAGCCTTCCCTGCAGAAATCCCTCTGGATGATAAGCCCACAAAGTCCTTGGAAGGGGAGCTATTTTTACTTCAATCAGTTTGCAGATGAAATGCGTTTGGGGCCTCTGCTGCCCACTAAGGATTCGAACTTTGGTTCCGTTCCTTCTCCCTGCCCCACGGTCACGCCTTGCCCAGCCTGCCTCTCTGCCCTCTCCCTGGGTCCTCCGGAGGCTGGAGGATCGCAAGTTCGAGACTGTGTAATGTAGTGAGACCCTGTCTCAAAAAGTAGAAAAAAATGGGCTGAGGGTGCAGCTCAGTGGTCCAGCACTTGCAGAGCCTGCAAGCGTGAGGCCCTGGGTTCAACCCCCAATACCGAAAAAAAAAAAAAAAAAAAAAAAAAGGACAAGTTGTGGCTACAATATTGTATCTTCCAGGACCCGCTGGCCGCCCAGCCTCAGCGACCACCCTCTCAGGCCCGGGCACCAAACAGGCCTGAAGAATGTCTCCAGGCTTCCCTGCACTGATCCACAAGGCCAGGGCAGCACATGCCTGCTCTACACCTGAGTTCCAAGGACCTCTGAGCCTGGAGAGCTGGCGGCTTCCCAGCCACCAGGAAGAATTGCTACCTGCAGCCCAGGCCGAGAGGCGGGCAGCCCTGGGAGGTGAGGGGCGGAAGCAACATCCTGCACCCAGGCTCAGCAGAGCCCAGAGTCAGCCGGGCACCGCATCTCCCAACCCCACCAGCTGGCAGCCACTCCAGCAGGAGCAAGTGCGCCGCCTTCCTGTCACCTGCCAGGGCCACCTCTGCCAAAGCCGCCCAGAGGAGCTGCACAGAGGCCTTTGCTTGAGGACAAGCTCAGTGGCCTGGGCTCCAGAGCCCTGGACTCTAGCACTAGTTCCATGACTAAGAGTGCTTCTTCCAGTAACTGAGTTTCCCCAGCTCTAAAACGCAGCCAACGTTCACAGCTGCTTCTCAGTTCCTGAGAGTGACCGGCTCACTGGCGTGAGACCCCCACGGAATGGTGGGTGCCAGGGGTTGGGACTTAGGGCTTAACGGGAGCAGTTTCAGTTATGTGAGATGCAAAGAGTCCTGGAGACGGATGGAGGTGACGGCCGCAGTGCGAACGGGCTTAATGCCGCCAAGCTGAGCACTGGGGAAGATGGAAAATTTTATGTTATGTGCATTTTATTACAATGAAAAGGAAACTTGGAAAGCATGCCTTGAAATATAGCGCACGGATTGCATTAGGTGACCTCAGCAAACTGAACAGGGAAACCCAAAAGGCACGGCTCATTTGCCACGAAAATTGCTCTTGGAACCCTGACAAGAGTCACTTGGCCTCTGCAAAACCCTAGGTGCGACTCCCTGCTCAGCAAAACACCTCCAGGCTGGGAAGCGGCAGCGGGCGGGGAGCCCTGGGTGGCCCAGGGCTTGCAGTCAAGAGTGGGGGAACTGGGTTGTTCACCCGTGCAGGCGGTGTGGCGGGAGATCCCAACCCCGCCATGGACGTGAGGGACCCAGGCTCCTGAGCCGTGTGACTTGCCAAGAACACACAGCTGCTGAGGCTCAGAGCCAGCCAGACCCCGGCTCCCGGGCCCGCAGCACCTCGCTCCTGGATATCTCTGTATTTACAGAGGCTGTAATGTGAGCAGCAGCAATGCCTGAGGTTCAGAGAGAGCCTTTAGATTTTAGGTTATCAATTCACATGTGATTCAACTTTTCCCAGTGCATGTGTTTTAGGGGTTTTTTGTTTTTTGTTGTTTTGTTTTTTCAGTACTGGGGTTGAACCTAGGGCCTCATGCTTGCACGCTCTACAAGTGCTGGACCACTGAGCTGCACTCTCAGCCCATTTTTTTACTTTTTGAGACAGGGTCTCACTAAGTTACGCAGACTGCCTCTGGTCTTGAACTTGCGATCCTCCTGCCTCCGCCTCCCGAGTCACTGGGATTACAGGTGTACGCCACCACGACCAGTGTGTTTTAGTTTTGTAGTGTTTTTTTAAAAAATGTTTAAACAGGAACCTTTTATTTACATGAGAAAGTTAGGTTCAACAAAGCAAAAATCTCTCCGGTCTTTGTTACTTACAAAGATCTTACATGGGAAAAAATAAATAAAACAGAAAAGAAACAAGATCTTATACAGCAGCTGTTTCATTAGGTCTTCAAAACAACCATATGGACCCATTTTAGAGATGGCAGTGGGTGTGGTGAGATTAGGTCACAGTGCAACAGAAAGTGATAAATTCGACACGAACCCAGGGCCTTGCTCCAGACTCAGCTCACCCAGCACCAGCGCAGCGGCTGTACTAGAGAGGAATGGGCTGGAGGGCCCCTGGGCCTCGCTCCGCCAGAAGGCCACAGCATAAGGGCACGTGTGGCTCCTTCTCCTCTGAACTGACTCTGAGCACCCCGCCCCGAAGCAGGAGCTCAAAGGATTGCCAGAGGGCTGGAGGAAAGGGAGAGAGGAGGACCAGGGACAAATGTCCCCTGCTGTTCTTGTTAGATGCCGTCAAGTCCTATCTGACTCATAGCAACCCTTATAGGGTTTTCAATGGCTGATTGTTTTGGGATTGCCTCGGGAGTGGATTGCCAGGTCCTTCTCCCTTTTTTTTTTTTTTCTTGCGGTACTGGGGGTTGAACCCAGGGCCTCGTGCCTGCATGCTCTGCAAGTACTGGACCATTGAGCTGTACCCCCAGCCCATTTTTTTTACTTTTTTGAGACAGGGTCTCGATAAATTTCGCAGACTGCCTCTGGTCTCAAACTTGTGATCCTCCTGCATCTGCCTCCTGAGACGCCGGGATTACAGGTGTGCGCCACCACGCCCTACGCTCCTTCTCCCTTTTTTTGTGGTGCTGGGACCCAAACTCAGGACTTCAGAGACTGCAGAGTGGCACTCTACCAACTGAGCTAAATCCCAGCCCAGATGCCCCATAGGACTGACCAAAGAGAGACTGCTGGACGAGGGAACCCCAATAGGAGCGGGCACTCTGCACGTGAATTCCTAGTGGTTGGCCTTTTGGGCTCAACGGTCACCAGATGGCGGGGAAACGAGTCGCGGCATGTCCCCACTAGTCTACACTCCACGGTCCAGCAGGGCGGGTGCCACCATTTATCATATTCAGCACACACCAAGGCCTGACTCCAGCCCAGGACATGGGGACACACAGGGAAAAGACAGACAGCCCTGGCCTCTGGGAGCTGGCACAGTAGAGACAGCAGTGCTGAGAGTCATGGTGACAGTCTATGTCCTGCTCTGCCCAGGGACTGCTGGTGGGCAATGGACACCTGTGGAGGTGGAACCATGGCACGCACTTTACTGTCTCACCCCACAGCCTTCCCATGTCAGGCAGGGTAACCCCTTTTTTACAGAAGTGGAAATTGGGGAATAGCAACATTAATAACATGCCATGGACTGCCAAAAGAACCAACAGATCTGTTCTAGATGTGCAACCAGCGTGATCCTTGAAAGCAAGGATGGCTAGACTGCGTCTTACATATTTTGGACATGTAGTCAGGAGGGACCAATCCCTGGAGAAAGACATCATGTTTGGGAGAGTGGTCAACGCAAAAGAGGAAAACCCTCCACCAGATGGATTGACACAGTGTCTGCAACAATGGGCTTAAACATAAATAAGATCGTTTGCCTGGCACAGAATCGGGAAGTGTTTCGCTCTGCTGTACACAGGGTCGCTATGAGTCGGACTCGACTCGACGGCACCTAACAACAACAACATGGTCTCTGCCTGCTCGTGGCAGAGCCAGGACCATGAACTGACTCTCCACTCTCCTCCTCAGACAGTGCACTATTTTGCTTCCCCTAGGCACACAGGACATGCAGGAGCCACGTGCACAGAGGGGCCGTGCAGCCTGGGCAGGGAGGGGTGGGGGAGCATCCAGCAGGTCTGAGAGAGATGGAGGGAGGTGGGCAGGTAGGAGATAGGTTTTCACACAGGCCCACTGCGTGTGCAGGGCCCAGACACAAAATCTATTCAATCTGTTTGGCATTTAGGGCTAGGCATTTAGGTCTACATTAGGGCTTAAAGCCAGAAAGAGCGGAGCTCAAAGAAGGAAA
>VMDO01039269.1:0-12804 GCA_007922755.1 Pedetes capensis
TGAAATTTATAGTTTTTTCTCAATTATAATATCCTTTGTGATTATGTTTAACTTATCAGTTTTCTTCTTCATGTTTAACCCAATGATTTGTTTAAATAACTGTCCTAGAAATTAAATGGTCCATCAATTTTAAATAAATTGTATACATGTTTCTATGGAAAGTAAATGTATTCTTCAACAGACCATTTTCACTGCTTGAAAGTCTGTTAAAACACAAATTTTTATTTAGATTTAAGTTCCATTTATCTTCTATAAGTCTTTGAATAAATGAAGAAACTGTGATCAAGAAGAGAATTTTCATGCTGTAAAACAACTTCTTGAGTTGTTATTTCCCTATTGGATCAGTCTAAGGATATTTAGCCTACAGTCACACCACTGTGGTGTTCAATCCAGTCAGATCTTGGAAGCTAAGCAAGGTCGGGCCTGGTTAGGACTTGGATGGGAGACCGCTTGGGAACAAGAAGTGCTGTAGGTTTGGGAGACGGACCCAGCAACCCACTCCCCCAAAACAATCATCCATTGAAAACCATGTGAATAACAGAGAAACAATGACAATAGTGTTTCACCTATTGTATGTAGGGTTTCTATAAGTCGGATACCTAACAACAACATAACAAGGAGATTTAGTCTTCCCATGAAGTTATCTGAGAATATATGGACTTTTCCTGCCTTCCTTCCTATGTGCTTTCATCACAGTCCATACCTAAATGGCTATGGTGGCTCTAGATTTAAATTAGTATTGGAACTAAATTAGTTCCTGTAATACCATTGATTATTAAGTTGGAAGGGAGGCCGATTGCTTTTCTTTCTTTCTTTTTTTTTTCTTTCCTTCTTTCTTTTTCTTTTTCTTTTTTATTTTTTTGCAGTACTGGGGGTTGAACCCAGGGCTTCGTGCTTGCATGCTCTGTAAGTGCTGTACCACTGAGCTGCACCCCAACCCATTTTTTTACTTTTTGAGACAGGGTCTTGCTAAGTTACACTGACTGCCTCTGGTCTTGAACTTCCAATCCTCTTGCTTCCTCCTCCTGAGCCACTGGGATTACAGGCATGCGCCACCATGCCCTGCTAGGGATGCCGATTTCTAAGTGGTTTAAATTCTTTCAATGGTACTTTGACTTTTATAGTATTTTTAATATAGCAACAGCATGTGAACTCATAATAAGGCCTGCATTATAAAATAAATGAAAATAAAATGGGTTTTGATGGAAATTTTCTGAAGAAATTTTAGTCTAAACCTTTAATTCTTAGTTCAAAAAATGACCTTGGTAAACTCAAATGAATGAACAAAATCTCATAAAATAATATGACATTGATGTCAGTTTTGAATACATTTTTAATTTAAAGCCAACTAAGTGTCTAGAACTAATGACAGTACCTAAATATGCTATGAGTTTATAATTTAAAATAGTTCACTTTTCCTTGTGTATGTCTATGGACATACAGATTGTTATATAGATAGATAGACCATTGCCCCTCAGAATGGTTTTGCCCGTTTATGTACTTCAGAGACTTTTGTAATCTAGGGTAGTATATAATAACAATTCAGTCTGTGTGTCTTGTTGTAAATCATTCATATAAAATTGTTAATGTTAATCTATCAGAGCTGTTTAGCACAAATGATTGGTGTTAATGAAAATAGGGAAAAGTTCATTTTTTTAAATGACTATTACAACTGGCTTTGAACAGTGAAACACTAAATTTAATTGGTATTAAAAAACAGAATCACTTTGATTTACCTTGGCGCAAGGTAAATCTCTTTGATTTACCTTGGCTCATATATATATAATATATATATATATAAAATATATATTATATATTCATATATATGTGTGTATGTATATATATATGTGTATGTATATATATAAACATCTCAGGCCATTAACTTGGGTTTGACAGATACACACATGCTCACACTGACAGTGTATGAAAGAACTCTATTTATAACCCTATTCACAATGATTTAGTAGAGGATGCCTAAAATTCTGAGCATAAAAATAGTTACTAAATACATAGAAACCTAAAAGTACTTTGTAGTCAATACATATCACCCTTATTTTCTTTTGCAAATAAGAATTCTCATTGCCATATTTCTAAACTTCCAAAAAATGCCAAAATCCCAGCAAAACTTCCCTTCTTGTCTTCTGCTTTCATGGAGAGATTGCACCTCAATTATTTTCTATTCACAAAAACTTTGAATATACAAACTGTATCATTTTGAAATTTAAATACTTCATTTGTCAATTCTAAATTCTAATTGTTATCCAATTCATACTATTTTAAAAGCTGCTTGGAAATGCCAACAAATCATTTTAAATGCTATTATGTGTCAGGCTGTAAGAGGAACCAAAGTAACCAGGTAATTGTGACCTAATATCTAGTCAAATATATGGAAAGAAATATTCAAGCTAGTAATTTCAGTAAAAAGATTTTTTAAAACAACAAGTAAAAAATCCCTCTTGTGATCAGTGGTGATGATTAAGTCATTTCATGTCCAAAGAACATGGAACTAGTTGACTGACTGTGTATATTCTGCAATATTGAGGGAATTTTAAACTACATACACACACACATACACACACACACACATATACTAGATTTCAAGGTTTTGCTTATTGCCTGTTAGGCAGATAATTATCATGTAATTATAAATTATAAAGGGTAAACACTTTACAGATTCGCAGCTACTTCCAAGTACCCTAAATTTGTCACCATGTAGAAAAAAGTCTTTAATATTTTTGGATCTTTTAGATATGCATTTTAGATTGACATATTCAGAGCTAGCTCTATTCATCCTTAATCATGAGAAGTCTGGTACAACTATGAGAAGTGTGTTTCTAGCACTTTGACTGAGTTACATCTTCCCTTTATGTGGAAGTCAAAACTTCCATGAAAAAAGCAAATCCTCTGTACAATCATCTCCAATGAAAAACAATTTCTCAGCTACTTCTAGGCGCATGTGCAATTCAACACCTCTCATAGTTTTGATGGTTAAGACATTCAAAGCATATGAAACAATTCTAACTTGATCTTTTAATGAATATGCAGTAATTTTTTTACTATCTTTATTATGTTTCTCCAATTATCATTTTGTATTTGTATAGAATTTAGAGAACAGACTACTTTATGCATTGGTGCATTGGATTACATTAATTGATAAAGGAAATTTATGATACTCTAACTTGAATGCTGTTTAAACATTACTTAAATTCATCTTTTAAAAATCATTATGCAATTACAATGACTTAGTTTTCCTAAGCCTAGTTTTTTTCGAGGTCATGGATTCCAATTAATCTTGGTTAGTTTGAACTGAATCAAATTAGACTTGTTTGAGCAAGCAGTTGCCCTAGGGCAGTCTAAAAGGATTAGGATGAAATGTCAATTGAAAGCTTGGGTAAAATAGTGTGTATGTAAGAGGTAGTGGCCAGGAGATAGTATCCTCAGTATCCATGAGGGATCACCAAAGATATGAAGTAGCTGGGTGCAGTAGTGCATGCCTATAATCCCAGCAACTCAGGGGACAGAGACAGGATCACAAGTTCAAGACCAGAGGCAGTCTGTGTAATTGATAGAGACCCTGTCTCAAAAAAAAAAAAGGGCTAGGGGTGTAGTTCAGTGGTACAGCACTTGCAAAGCATGCAGGTGTGAGGCCCTGGGTTAAACACCAAGTACTGCAAGAAAAAAAAAAAAGTTATACTCTGAGCTCTGAATGTTTTGTTGTAACAATTGGAAGACAATGCTGTTATTGGAATTCCGAGACAGTACACTCATGTTAGAATCAGGACAGGCAATCAAAGGAGAGAAACACAAAAAATAAATCCAAGTGAATTAACTATTCAATTCCTGCTTTCAGGGTTCTTAGACAAACCAAATATCATAAAGGAGAACTATCTACTTTGTATGTACTATTTAAACAAAGATTTCAAGGGGAGATACAATAGGATATTAGGTACTCAAGTAAATTGGAAATTATTAGATTCCTACCCATTTAGATACCCTTGTAAGGGGTCCTCTCAGCTTCTCTGCTAATAGATGAAATCTGAAGTTATCCTCGGAATCATCATCATCTACACTTGTGGTGCTGCAGCCACTTGTCCTATAGAGGCAAGGGCCTTGGAGCTCAGTTCCAGTAGCCAATGAAGGGCCAGTGCTATATTTAAGTGCGCAGCTGCCTTCTCTGGATGTGGGACAATCAGCAATTTAGTTTAAACTCTGGAGTTCTGTGCACCTACAATTGCACCTTGTTTGGTTTCTTTGCTTTTATCTGTCAGGCCTTTCCTACTTTATACTGGTTTATTTTTCTCTTCTCTCTTTATTCTCCTCCTCTCTCCTCTCCTCTCCTCTCCTCTCCTCTCCTCTCCTCTCCTCTCCTCTCTTCTCTTCCCTTCTCTTCCCTTCCCTTCCTTTCCCATCCCTTCCCTCCTTTTACTTCTCTACTCTTTTTTTCCTTTCCTTTCCTTTTTGTTTTTTCTACCCTAGGAGTTGAACCCAAGGTCTCATGCAACCTTTGCGTATGTTCTACCTCTGAGCTGCACCTAAGCCTATTTTTCAATTTTAATTTGAGACAGGTTCTGTCTAAGTTACACAGGCTGCTCCTAGGATCAAACTTGTGATGCCTCTGCCTCCTGAGTTTCTGGGACTATGGGTGTGAGCCACTGACCCCAGGTGATACTACTTTCTTCTAAAATCTCTTGTACACAAATTCTACTCTTATTCTTGCCTTCTGTGTAAATCAGACTAATACACCTGCCAAGCAATCAAGATTATGCCAGCAATTCAATTAGAATTATAGCCATAATCCAAAAACATATTTTAAGAGGTCACTCTGCAGATGAGGTTTATCATGCACTTATGGTTTCCATCCCATGTGGAAAGGTATTTCTCAACATACAATCAGAGAATCACATGCATCACCATCTTCTTGGATGATGATTGGCATGTAAGGGTTTATGCTTACCACCTACCCACTGAATCAAAAGTCACTGATGCTGGAACATGGAAGACAGTGTCCTCAAAGAAAGCCTCTAGGTGATGCTTATGCTCACAGAAGTTCAAAAACAAAATCTCTGATCTAAGACATGCTAAAAAGCAGGCTTATTTTCTTGCTTCCAGATGGTTGGAGCTGCTATTTGTAGCATAGTCTAGACTGGTTATAGCAGACAAACCAGACAAATCTGACGTTATCTTAAAGTGTACAGACTGCCTGCCAGGAATGAGTCAATTTCTTAGAGATAATATCCATATTTTAGACACTTTTAAAAATGAGGAATCCAAGATCTAGAGAGGTTAAGCGATTTGCCCAATAACAATAAAAGATGATCTTTATATGAAACAAAGTCCCAGGTGTCCTAATTTCCAAACTTTCATGTTTCTCTTACCCAGGCTACCTCTTCACGTTACAACTCTTGAATTAAAAGCAAGATTTTAATAAAAACAACAATCATATTTGCATATGTGTAATGATTTTTTCTATTATTGTCTATGAAACTATGAGTACATATCTGCTTCAGTGAAAAATGATTGTTTCATGCATGAATTTAGGTTTTCCCCTTTCATTATGCTAAATCTAAAACAAAGCTGATTCTGATGGTTGCTGAGGCTAGACATAAGGGAGTTTTATTGGAAATGTTTTCATATGATGTGTGTTTGTTAAGAGTATTTAAAATACTTAGTGCTTAAATTAACTAAGCAATAGAATGACTAACTTTATGTACATGTATGTGTATGTATAATCAAACACTTGACATGCAAAAAAGAAGCATTGGGGAACTAAATTGTTCACTATTTAACCACTTGATTTATTATCATATGGTTAGAGCTTGGATATCTATAAAATTATACGTATGACCACACTCCAATGACAAATTTTTGGGGAATTATCTCTTAGTTTTGAATATCAGTGCTTTGATCTCTCATTAAAACACACAACAAAGTATTGCACACAGTTTTAACTTTGCACTTTTATTTATTTTGTCTTTCAAATATGAGAAAGATATAAAAAACAAGACAAAATAATACAAATTTGGATTTTTTCACTGATTTTGAAAAATATTTACTAGACATACTCGGAGAAAGTGAATTTTACAGTACTTTTGCTTTATTATTTTATAGATACAATTTGATTTAAACTTAAATAGGATTAAAAAGTTTAATCATTATAGTTTTGGATGAGTATTTAAACTTTTTTAATTAGTAATTTTTAATGTACAGCTTAACATACAATTTATGACATTTCCATACATGCATTTCATTTTACATTGCTCAAGTTAACTTGCCCCTTACCCTCATGATTAGACTATTTGCCTTCAACATGGAGAAATTTTTTTCCTGTGTCACTCATTTTGATTCTTTGGAGATTATGTCTTAGATAGACACTGAGCTACTTGTATTGAAATGGTCACAAAGAAACTGGATAGTTCATGAATTTTTGTTTTGTGTAGTTTTAAAATACTTCATTGGACAGTGCACTACTTGTGTGCTTATGGTGTTATTCACACTTTTGAATAGCAATGGCAATAAATCACATGTTAGTGGAAAAACACACCTATTAGATATGATATTTTTATGCCCAAAATGTAATCCAGGAGCATTAGAGTATGTCAAAACACTGCCTTTCTCTCTCTGAAAAAAACACAGGTCAGTTTGCTCTAAATTTATTAAGGTGTGTAGTTATGCAAAATCTCATCATGAAGTAATTAGCTGTATAAGATGAACACTGAAACAATATCATAGCAATTACCAATACATGTATATTCACTATACATTCCATAGGCTGTGGTACTTTTCACTTACTTATAACTGTTAGTCCAGATGATAGGGCTTTCATTTCTGTTTATATAATGGAAATAGTTCATCATCTAACATCAATTTTACTTTAGGTCTTAAGGCTTGTGGCTCAAACATGAAGAAGGAAATAAAGACTAGAGCGCATTAGTATTTATGCTTCATGCTACTCTGCTTTTCTTTGTAGGTATTATTCATCTTCACTTTGAATGTATACATAGTTTTTGCCTCCATATGTTTATTTATTACTTATAAAGTTCATACAATTTTTACCTCAGTATCTTAAAAGATACAACAAGCTCTGTTTGTTTTTACTTGATGACTCTATTTTTAATGCTAAGTACAAAAGTTTTCTAACAATTACTTTAGGAGAACATCTAAGTCTATATTCTACACCTATAACAGAATAACTACGGCTGTGAAATTGGTAATTAATAGAATTTTATTTCTCATAGTTCTGAAGCCTGGAAATCTAGGGTGGAAGGGTCAATGTCTGGGAAGATTTATCTTGTTGTGTCATTTACTGTTAGAAAGTGAGAGGGCAAAAGAATAAGACGGAGAAGCACTTGTACTTTTATAATGACATAAATCCAACCCAACAGGGTGAAACTCTTGGCCCAATCACCTCTTGACTTCATGTCTTTTAATACTGTGACAATGGCAATTCAATTTCAACATGAGTTTTAGAGAGACAAACATTCAAACCATGTTGTTGTTGTTGCTTTTAGGTTTCATCAAATCGGGTCCAACTTGTAGTGACCCTAGGTACAACAGAAGGGAACACTCCTTGACACTGTGCCAGGCTCACAATCTGTTTTATGTTTACAGCCATGGTTGCAGCCACTGTGTCAATCCATTTAGTTAAGGGTCTTCCATTTCCTCATTGACCTGCCACACTCCCAAACATGATGTCCTTCTGCAGGGATTAGTGGCTCCTGACAACATGTCCAAAATATGTAAGATGCATTCTAGCCACCCTTGTTTCCAAGGAGCAATTTGATTGTGCTTCCTCTAGGACAGAAAACCTTAGCATTGATAAAATTGCATTTTGGCACAATGGAAAGATTCAACATTGATGGAAGGTGGTTGGATTGGGGTTAAAGATCTCCAATCAACATGTGTGGCATGTGACATAGCATATCACCATCTTTCCTCAGTTTCTTCGCCAATAAAATAAGGATAATAATGATGATACTACATATGGCAAATTGACTAATGGCATGTACTCCACTCTATAGAACTTGTGAATAAGTTAGCTTAAATGAAAAAAAAGAGCTTTGTAGATTTTAATTAAGACTTTACACTTTAAGCAGATTATTCTGGAGTATTTTGGTGGGCATAGTACAATCACATGATATCTTTAAAGGTAGACAGAAGGGTCACAGAGCCTTGGTGATGATAAAGGCAGCAGATGTATGCAGCAGATTTCAATATATGAGAAAGACTTGAATACAATTATTGGTTTTGATGGAGGAAAAAACAACCTGCCATACAATGCAGTTAATCCCTAGAAATTGGGAAGCTTTCAATAATGGCCAGAAAGGAAATGGGTACTTCAGTCCTATAACCAAAAGAAACTGAATTCTTCTAACAACCAAAGGAGGAAGGAAATATATATTCCACTTTAGCTACCAGAAAGAAGCACAGCCTGTTGACACCTTTCAAAATAACAAACTAATAAATTTGTGTTGTGTTAAGCCCCTAAATTTGTATTTATTTGTTAATGATAGGAAGGAAAATTATAGAGAAAAACCTTTTTCAAGCTTCAATGTATGATTCAATTCAACAAACATTTATTCAGGATTCACTGGGCACTCTGACATGTCCTAGTATACAGAGAAAGGCAAGACATAGTCCCTAGTTTCCAAAAGCCAACATTTTAGTCAAAAAGACCAGCATATGAACAAATAAATCAAGACCACTCTGTGTCAAATGTGTTGTTAGAGACTGTAGTGTTAGAAACAGTGAAGGAATAAAAGAGGAAGCTTAGTTTCTATAGTTATACATTATCTTGCAGTTTTATTTGTCATGAAAATGAATCTTAAGATTTTTCAATAAAGCAGAAAATGGCTTTCTATTTTTTCTTCCAGATTAAATAAAAATATAATGGACTTGAAATTCTTTTATGTAACAACTGTAGGGGCCTTGGATAATGCTGCATGTTTAGATGGTAAGAAACAATTTTATTATTTTGAATTCCTGAACTATAGAGAATTTTTGGATTCATGACTTCAAGTGATCAAAGATAATATGCTCAAAGTGGCTTGGTTTTCAATGATGATGTTTTAGCCATCATTTTGATTTGTTGAAGGTTAATATATTACTTGAGAACAGACATGTTCTGCACTTAGAATCACATGATCAATTTTGTTCCTGCAGTGATCAGTTTTATGTGTCAACTTAGCTAAGCTAATATTCTTAACTTGTTATTCAGATATTTAGTTAAACAACATTCTAAATGTTGCTATGAAGACCTTTTCTAGAATTTTTTATTTTAACCTTAAAATCAGTATACTTTGGGTAAAGATTAATCTTCTTAGTATGGTTCAGCCTCATCAAGTTAATTGAAGGCTTTAAAAGAAAGAGTGAAGTGTCCTGGGAAAGAAGTAATTCTCCCTCCATATTGCCTTTAAACTCGTATAGCAACATCAGGATTCTTCCCTGGGTCTCCAATTTTCTAGCCTGCACTGCAAATTTCAGTCTTGTCAGGTCCAACAATTGTGTGAATCTATTGTTTGAAATGTCTCTCCCGTTGTCATATATAGAAAGGTGGGGAGATGCTGGGGTTTAGCTTTGTTAGTAGAGTGCAGCTCGGCACTCTCTGAGACCCAGGATTTGCTCCTTAGCACCACAAAAATGGGAGAAGGATGTGGCAGTTCACCCCTGAAATAATCCCCAAACAATTAGCCATTGAAAACTTTATGAGTAAGTATAGGCTCTCAGTGTGTTGGACCCAACTGGATGACACCTAACAACAACAACACAGAAAGAGAGAGAGAGAGAGAGAGAGAGAGAGAGGGATTTTCAAAAGAAATAAAATACTATGCTTCTTGTGTATTCTGCTTCTGAATATTCCTGTTATCTACTTGTGAAAATAATGCCATTTATATAATATTCATTGTTATGAGTAGTATGTTTATAGACCTATTATTTTAATTTCTAAAATATAAATAAAAGCTATATATTATTTTCCCCATTTTTAAACTAGAAAGCTGGCTCTTAGGAAGAGCACATGATTATACTGTTAATTAAGAGGAGGAATCAAAAACTTCTGATGTTGCTAGACATGAAATAGATAGGAAGCCTACTAAATTCTTACTTGATCTGTACCAAGAAAAGTTGGGGGCCAAGTGAAGAAAAGTCTAACTTGAATCATAAAAAGAGAGAGAGACACAGTCCCTCAATTGATTCATAGATTTGGGCTAATTTATAAATCTAGAACTTACTGAATGAAGGAAAAGTCAGGATCTCTTCAGGAAGAACTCTGAGACACAATAAAAAAATTATAAGGTTAATCTTACATGTAGCCTTCCCTAAAGGGACCTATAGCATTTATAAGTTAACTAACCATTGAGAAAAATGAAATAATCAGACTTTCAGAAGTTACTGGAAACAGTCTCTGAACTGATTCAAATATAAGGAGATCCAAGATACCATGGTGACCCTCCATTCAGAGTAGGGAGTAGGTCGGTCCATCAGTAGTGTTTTAGCTCAGGCCTGTCTCACAGTAGATTCAGTGGGTCTTTGATTTTGTCTATTGCCCTAGTTTCCTAGTGCTCAATTGGAATAGGTATGTTCAGTAGCTGGAAGTATCCACACATTTGTTCTCTGATTTGTGTCATGAGAGATATTATAGGAAATACCAAGTGGAAGCCACTAGATAACCTGTATCTAGGAAAATAGTAAACCCCCAAATCAATTTTTCATTCTTGGAAGGATTGCAGAGATTAGTACCATCATTAACGATCAGAAGGATGCAGAGATGGTGATTCCCATCATATCCCTGTATAACTTGCCTGTTCAGCTAATGTAGAAAACAGATGGATTTTGGAGAATGGCAGTGGATTATCACAAACTTAACTAGGTAGTGACTCCAACTGCAGCTGCTGTACCAGCTGTGGTTTCACAGCTTGAACAAATTAACATATCTCTTGGCGCCTGGCATGTAGCTATTGTTATGGCAACTTTTTTCCATCCTTGTCCATAAGGACCATCAGAGGCAGTCTGTTTTTAGCTGACTAGGTTAGTAATACATAGACCTTTTTGTCCTGTCTCAGGGATGTATCAACTGTCTAGCCTATGCATAATTTACTTTGCAGGCATCTTGATTATGTTTCTCTACCATAAGATTCTACATTGTCCATTACTTCTCAAATTATATTAATTTGAGGTAATAGTCAAGAAATAGCAACTACTATAGACTTATTGTTACGGCATTTATATGCCAGAGGGCATAATAACTCATCTCACAAATATTCATTAATGTTCTACATTAATGAAATTTCTAGGAGTCTGTTGAGATATCCCTTCCAAGGTGAAAAATAAGTTGTTATGTTTGGCCTTTCCTATAATCAAAAATATAAAGCACAATGACCTATAAGCCTGTTTGGATCCTGAAGGCAATATTTGGATGTGTTGCTCTGGACTGATCACTGAATGACCCAAAAAGCTGCTAGTTTTGATGTAGGCTCATAAGCAAAGACTCTGCAATACATTGAGGTTTCTGAGTAAGTTGTTTTGCCACTTAGAATACACGATTCAGCAGAACCAATGGTATTTGAAGTGTCAGGTGCAGATAATTATGCTATCTGTAGTCTTTTGTAGGCCCTTGTAGGTGAATCACAGAAGAAGCCATCATGATTTTTCAGCAAAGTCCTCCCATTGCATGCAGAGAGCTCTGAGAAAGCTGTTGGTCTGCTATTGGATCTAAGTAGAGACTGAATTCTTACTACCAAGTTACATTGGACATGAGCTTCAAATTATGAAATTTGTGTTATCTGATCAAGCAAGCTATAAAATCTGGCCTCTCATCAAAGCTATTTTTCTTCTTCTTCTTTGGTTTATTTCTTAAAAAACTTCAGCTGTCAACTGAGGTCATCTCTTTGTGGACAAATTCAATGATTTCTCAGTCCAAGTAGGCTATGTCTTATTTACGTACACTAATTTTTGTGGGTTTGTACCTGCTAGGCAAGCACTCTGTCACTGAGCTACATCCCCAATCATCACATACATTATCTACTTAGTAATTAATATTACTGTTTATTGATATTATTTTTATTAATAAATATCTCCTCACCTTAACTTCTCAAGATTGTCAAAATCCGTGAAGGCAGAACCAAGAAAACTTTGTATGTTGTTGTATCTCTAGTGCCTGGCGGAGAGACAGACTTACAAAAAGATTTCAATAAACATTTGATGCATGAAAGAATAAAAAAGTTGCTGTGTAAAATTTGCATGTGCCCCTTAGCTGTTAAGTTCCTGATGCAGGGTTTAAACTTCATAATGAAAGTATTTAGCACAGTAGAGCTGCAATAAAAGTTTTGAAGAGATTCACCCTGGGCTGCATAACAACTCTGTATCAAAAATGACCAATAAATAAATTAACAAATTAATTTATAGTAATAAATAACAAAAGGAAAATAAATATTTATACCCAGTTATACCCAATTTGTGTTCAATATTAGTACAATATAGGTGGAAATATTTTTTTTTGTTTTATATGGCTAATTGCAACCTACAAGTATATGTAAACCTTATGAAAACAATTAAATCTTTTTTTCTGGATTTATCAAGAATAGTGCTTATTATCAGAAGATAACAGTAATTATGGAAAAGAATAAAGAAGGTTAAAATATTTAAAAACTTGTGCCTTCATTTAATTTTCAACTCGTTCATTAAAGTATATCAAAATGAATGTGAATGAATGATTCAGATAGTTTGTTTCCTAATATTTATTTGAAAACCTTCAGTGGATAAAAAATATTATTTTGATGTCAACTAGCAACAGTTGAGATCAACTAGTAA
>VMDO01039270.1:0-12800 GCA_007922755.1 Pedetes capensis
CTGCAGTGCAATGGACTTTGTAACAGTCATAAGGTTTACAATCAGCTTAGTTAGCTTTCCAGTAACAGATTGATCCTAAAGATACAATCAAGGAACAAAGTTCAGATCTATACTCATGTTAATATAGTAACTAAAGAGACAACAAAGTTCAGCAGAGCCTCTGATGTGTTGTTTCCTCATTCCACAGGTAGCAGAGCTTTCTGCTATGGTCACATCTGTCACGTAGCCATTTATGCAGGCATTGCCTTAGCTCATGTCGGGCCTATGGCTCCCGACAACAGGTGAAAGAAAAAACAAAATGAAAACTGAGCTCCTTAATTAACCCACATATGGAAAAAAAAAAAAAAAGGAGCTGTGGTTTTTTGTAACTTATTTTTAATGCTGGGAATTGAAGCCAGGGCATTGCACATGTGAAACAAACACTCTATCACTGAGCTACACACCTAGCGTGCAATTTTTTCAACAGAAACTTTACTGGTAAATATTTCTTGTTCCAGTTCTGAAATACATTCCAAATTAATTCAACTCTTCCCAAATCAAATACTCCAATCTGAACCAAAGCCTCTCTTCATCAAAATACAATAATTTTTGTTGGTATGTATTTCCATTCTTCCCTCCTGTGGGTTGAGTATGGTTAAGGGTCTCCCATGGACTCACGTGTTGAATCTACTCCCCCTTGGGAGATACTAAGAGGGTAGAAACTTAATCTGATTATGGTGTTTGAATGTGAGGCTTTGGGACAAGATTAGGACTAGAGGAGGTCATTAGGATAGATGACAAAGACTCTGCTTCTTTCTGTTTTTTGTAACACTACACTATTTTTTTTGCATGTGTCTTAATATTCAGCAAATTTTATCTGATTGTAGATTAATGTCCAAGCCAGTTCAGAAGTATAAGGCATGATGTTGGAATTGGTATAAGAAAGGAATGGAAGAAATTGCTGAGCTCAACATTTTGGCCTGTGTTCAGAGATAAATCACAGTGTGCTAAATATTAAACTGATAGTGCAATCTCTGTTCTAACCAGCAAATGATGTGTGCATGTAAAATATAACAGATTTTATGAATTTTTTCATTGTCATTGGAAAAAGTTCTTTATAAATAAGCTGTTAATATTCTGTGACAAATATGACAAGATTTGTCACAGAATCCTTACTATGAATGCATCATGATTTGAAGTGAATGAATAATAGCCAGACTTTTATATCAACCTTTAAAAGTTTTTGAGACATTTTTCCAACCCAAGAAGTATCAAATTTATTATGGAAATATTAATAAAAGTACACCATAACTAAAAGTCCTCTATTAGTCAGGTAGAGTTTACTGAATATTTTCTGAAAATATTTTATATAACACTTTCTCTTCAATTTCTGTAGAATTATTTGAGAGTAAATTGAAGTAGAGAAAAATGTGCTGACTATATTCTAGAAGAATGAGGCCTGGTAACGGATATTATTATATCACAATTGTAGAATTCATGAGTGATAGTCAAGAAAAAATACATGCACCACTCTACGATACACCAGAGAGAATATATTTTAAAAAACAGAAAAATCTTTAGATTAAATGCAGAGTAAATTTTATGTAGGACATCTGGAAAACTTGTATTGTATGACAGATTTAAGTAGTGTCTACACTGACATACTGAAATGCCTAGTCACTATTTTGGTGAATTTAGAATTTTCTTTATATATTGCTTCCAAGTTTTAAACACATTGATTCCCTAAATTCAACTTCTTTCATATGACCTCTAAATTTTTTTCAATTTTTAAATTAACATTAACTATTATTTATTAAATTTACATTTGCATTTAAATCAGCTTTCCTTTACTTCTCTTAGAAATTTATTTCAAAAGAAAACTTTGTATCACTCATATATAAAAACATCAGTCTGCAATCAAATATAAAACTTGATATTAAAATAATTTTATTAAACTAAATTATATTCACAAGTTTTATTAAATTTATGATTTAATAATCAGTAATTTCCTTCAGATAAGTTTTATTGGAAAAAATACATTACCAAGTCTTCAAAGGTATAGATAAACAAAAAAGTGAGTTTTTAAAAAGTAATTAGAAAGATTGAAGAGAATACCTATGTCACTATTTGGTTTAATAAATTAGCAGTTTGTTTTTGTACATAAAATCATCTTTCCCACAAGTAGGATGATACTCAATACTAGGAAGCAACAAAAAATGCACTAAAGAGAATCATGAGTTCAAGGCCAGCCAGGGCTACATAGTAAACTCCAAGCCAGCCTGGGATACATAGAAAGAACCTGCCTCAAAAAAACCAAACCAAACCAACCAACCAACCAACAACAACAAAAAAGAAAAAAAGAAAAGAAAAGAAAAAAGAAAATTCCCTGCAAATGTTTTTGTTGTTTCTTAGCGCATTTGTTTTTACTTTATCTTAAGCTTTTGTATTACTGCTAAAGAAAAAGGAAAATTGGTTTAGTTGTTGACAGTAACATATAGGTTGTGTATTTTTGTTACAACTGTTATCTCTGACTGAAATATCTTCACTCTCAAGTGCTTGGTAAGCACTTGATCTTTTAAGCCCAAAATCCAGTGACAACTTTTCTGAGAATTCTTTCACCTTAGTCAGCAAAACATATCTCTTTGTGAGTATATGAGTATATATACTCATATATATACTCATATATATATATATATATATACTCATATATATATATATATATATATATATACTCATATATATATATACTCTCTATATACTCATATACTCATATATATATATATATACTCATATATATATATGAGTATATATACGTATAGTCTTGGAATCTATTGCAGTTTAGTGCATAACTTGTTGTTGTTGTTGTTAGGTGCCATCGAGTTGGTATCTGACTCATAGCGACCCTCATAGGGTTTTCAATGGCTGAGTGCTTCGGTATTGCCTTGGGAGTCGATTGCCAGGCCCTTCTCCCATTTTTGCGGTGCTGGGAATTGAACTCGGGGCCTCAGAGACTGCAGTGCAGCGCTCTACCCACTGAGCTAAATCCCAGCCAGTGCATATCTTAGAGTTGTTTTATTTTTAATAAAGTACTATTACCAATATCTGCTGTAGAATAATCTAGAATGCAATTGATTGACCTCCTCTGCCCCATTTCTGCCATAACATTTTTAGTAGTATCTGAAAGATACATGATCAGCATCAATTTCTTACTTAGAATAAATATGCAACCAAAAGATAGCAAGTAATAATTTATCTCTCTTTCCTCTTCCTTTTCCAGACAGCAAACACCTCCTTCTCATTGAAAATATGTAGGGCTATAGCTAGAAAATACTGTAAGACTTCCATAGAGTACTGATGTGATAGTTCTGTCATGCCGTATTTCATAGTCCATTGGATACATAAAGCTGCATGGCAGCAATTAGCAGCAGCAATGGGGAATTATAGGTTAGGTGTACAAAATATGAGCAAGATAAAAGGCCCAGCTCCCTATTTTAGACAGTATAGTGATTATAAATTATTTTGTTACAATGGTTTTGCATTTATTGTTTGATATAAATACACCATGATTAAAATGTGCATTTATTTCATGCTTGTTAAGATTTTTAAGTTCTGTAATTATGACAATGAGTCAAGAGCAGGGTTGTTTATTTAATAAGATATTAAATACTGAAGTCCAATTACTCAAGAAAATTGATGATGTACATAGAACTTTCACACAATGTTTACTTTATACTTTGCCATGGAGTTGTATGGTAATATCAATAGTCCATGGAAATTAGAAGTATCAAATATACTGAAGAGGTATCAGCATGTGCAGCAAATGTTAGGATTCATTTTAAGAAGATGGTGCTCCAGAAAATGAATAATTATTTTGTCAGAGAAGATGTGTTTATGGATCACTCTTTGAGGCATGACTTTTCCTTTAAGGCAATTAATGATTTTTCCAATTAATTTCACCCATTTTTTTTATTCCAAGTTTCTTTTTAATGTGCCTGTTGATATATTGGTTCATTAGTAGAAGCATTTTGGAAAGGGGTAACAGACAATTGTTTCAGATCAATGGTGACTGCTTTATGTAAGGTGCTCCAGAGAGAAAATCAGCTCAGTTAATTAATTATTCCATCCATTTCAAGAAATCAAAGTAAAGCTTTTGGAAGTCCATCCAGTAGAATGTGAAATATATATTATTATGAATTATACTGTAAATTTAATTTAAAAATTCAAAATTTAAAATAAGATCATCTTGTGGTAGTCGTTAAATTCTGGTGGAGCAAAATGTCATATAAGACCTATTTTCTCCCCAAACGTAGGAACTGTTAAAGTGGCAATATACTTGGGTTTGACTATGGTACATGCCAAATTTATAATTGTGTGCAAACCAATATTCTATGAAGAAAAATGTAAGATCATCAATATGTGCAGTTATTAAAAATTTGTTACTCTACTGAATTAAAATATTTTATAATGAAGCTATATTTAGCATCAAATTTTTTTTTAAAGAATTCAGTTGGGCAGCATGGCATACTCCTGTAATCCCAGAGCCTCCGAAGGCTGAGGCCTGAGGATCAGGAGTTCCAGGCTAGAGGCAGCCTGTGAAATTTAGCAAAACACTATGTCAACACAAAAAATTTAAAAGGAGTTGGAGGTACAGCACAGTGAGGGAGTGTTTGCTTAGCATGTATGAGACCATGGCTTCTACATTCCAGTACCCCCCCAACACACACACAAATGGAATTAAAGTTGACAATAACTTCTTTCTTTATTTATTGTCTATCACCAATTGGATCTCAAGTCTTTGAGCCCTTGATGAACAACTTTGTAAATTAATTTCAGTGTCCCAAAATACTACTATTTTTTGTGCACATGTTCTAAATTTGATTGTGTTCATCCGACATCAGTTGGAAACAATAATGAATAAACAAGACACTAATAGCCTTCAGCTTGTGGAGGTTTTAGTGAGTTGAAATTATTTAAAATGACACTTGAAGATAGGAATTTATTTGCTTCTTTTCAAAGCAAGGGAGGAAGTAAACAAATTAATGAAAACAAAAATAATAGATAAGATATAATTTTGAAAGAGGATAATTATATTAATATTCTGATTTACTTTATGATTTTTGAAGGAGCTCAATTGTTCAGCTGGGTAGATTAATATTCCACACAAAAGTTGAATTAAGTCCTATGATTTTGCAACATATAAATTGGTGAAAGTTTTAAAAAGTAGTTTATGGGTTTAGATTGTCTTGATAATGTAAAAAATTCTCTGAATGGAGGCAAAGACATATGTATATATGAAAATACACAGATTGGAATATTTATCCACATCAATATAAAAATAGAAGGGAGAACATCTTTCATTTACAGAAATATTTTCTAAATTTCCTTTATATTAGAACCTGTGGGGAAATGTTTTCTCAAGTAAGAACATTACAGTGTTTAGAAGAGGTTTACTTAAATATATGAAGCTTTTAAAGTTTTTTAACCCTCAATACAATATTGTGAATAATTGTAGACAATTGTATGAATAAATAAAATAGAGTAGTTATCTCTTAGGAAAATTGCCTAGACATAATATTAGAATATTGTGTCTCTGAAATTCATTAAAGTTATGAATATTTATCAAGAATAATTATTTTTGTTATGAAATTTATCAGCAAGTTTTGAAAACTATTAGTTGAAGAATATGTGTAAAAGGACACAAATAATATAAGTACAGCTTAGTAGAGTTTTCCTGGTTGAACCCATTGATGTACAAGGAACTAGATCAAGAAATAGAACATCAGGAGAACAGCATAAATTTTCCTTATATCACCTTTTAATCTTTCTCTACTGATTCATTTTGCCAGTTCGCATTTGGCTTCTTATTTCAATATCATATTTTAGAATCACTATATGTATCACTATAGCCAATTCATTCTCCTTACTCTATAGAATTCTGTTGGATTTTCTTGTTGTTGTTATTGGCTCTAACTCATAGCAACCCTATGTACCAGAAAGAAATACTCCCCTATATTGTGCCATGCACACAATATTTTTTATGTTTTAGTTCATTGTTGCAGACACTGTGCCAATCCACCTAGTTGAGGGTATTCCTTTTTTACATTGACTCCCCACTATCCCACACATGACGTCCTTCTCCAGGAATTGGTCCCTCCTGACAACATGTCCAAAATACATAAGACACAGTCTAACCATCCTTTCTTCCAAGAAGCACTCTGGTTACATTTATCTAGGATGAATCTGTTGGTTCTTTTGGCAATCCATGGAGAATATTCATCTCCAACACCATAATTCAAAAGCATCAATTCTTCTCCTGTTTTCCTTAGTCAACATCCAGCTTTTAAAGCATATGATGCAACTGAAAATACCATAGCATGAGCCAGGTGCACTTTCCCCTTCAATGTGACATCTCTACTTTTCAACACCTTAAACAGGTCTTTTGTAGTAGTTTTACCCAATGTGATGCATCTTTTGATTTTGTGACTGCTGCTTCCATGGGTGTTGATTGTAGAACCAAGTAAAATAAAATCTTGGAGAACTTCAATCTTTTCTCCATTTATCATGAAGTTGCTTACTGACTCCATTGTAAGGATTTTTCTGTTCTTGATATTGAGGCACAATCCATACAGAAGGCTGTGTTCTTTGATCTTCATCAGAAATGTTGCAAGTCCTCTTCACTTTCAGCAAGCAAAATTATGTCATCTGCATAGTGCAAGTTGTTAATGAGCCTTCCTCCAATCATGATGCTGCATTCTTCTTCAAAAAGTCTAGCCCTTCTGATTATTTCCTCAGCATAGAGATTGAAGAGGTATAGTAAAAGAATACATCTCTGATGTACACCTTCCTGATGTTAAACCAAGCAGTGTTTGCTTGTTCTGTTCGAAGAACTGCCTCTTGATCTATGTACTGATTCCTCATGAGTGCAATTAAGTGTTTCAGTACTCCTGTTCTTCACAATGTTATCCATAATTCCTTGTGATCCACACTGTCAAATGCCTTTGCATAGTCAGTAAAACATAGATGAACACCTTTCTGGTGTTCTTTGCTTTTGGCTAATATCCCTGTGACATCAGCAATGATTTTCTATATTCTCTTCTGAATCTGGCTTAATTTTCCAGCAGTTCCCTGCAAATATACTGCTGAAATCATCTTTGAATTGTCTTTAGCAAAATCTCACTCACTTGTGATATTAATGATACTGTTTGGCAATTTCTGCATTTTATTGGATAACTTTTCTTGTTGTATGGATATACCAAAATTTATTTACTCATTCTCATTTTGATGGATATATTCGTAATACCTAGTTTGGTATATTATAAACAGTGCTCTTGTAAACAGTTTAGTGTTTTATGTTAAGAATGTATATATGCACTTTGCTAAGTATACAAGTAGAACTAGAATTGCTGGGTTATAGGGCATATTGAAAAACAATTTTTGATTATAACTATTTTATAGGTCCATTTGCACATCAATATATATTTTTCACTACAAGAATTAATTTATTTTAGGGATTATTTTCCCACTCAAAATTCAGTGTGAACAATGGTAACAAAAAATGGTTGAGATAACGGTAACAAATTCCATTTGACTTTATCATTTTGGAACCAAAAACACTATTTTGTTGAGTGTATGTTTTCTTCCCCAAACAAAACTACACAATTTTTGAGCTATGAATAAAATTCATCTGCAATTTTATTTTACTCTAATTCAAGTTGGGTATAGGTCAAGATGAGTCATGAAACAAAAAAATATAATGTTCCTTGATTTTACTAAAATTTAGAATAACGACCAAATTCAATTTCAACTGAGTGACTAAAAACAACAATAATAAAACATAATTGAAACACTAAAGTTATTATCCCTTAAGATCTATTTTATTTAGTGAGAAAATTATAGTATTGGAAAAGAATCATATAATACAAAATTTTGGTCTTTAAAATTTTCTGTATTTAAAATGATAGCTTAAAATAATGTTGTGACAAGTACCACTTAACATAGATGTTTTGGGGCATAGTCTGAAGGATGTTTTTCATAAAAATATTGTTGAATCAAAGACTGCTATTTCAAGATGTTTGGTAACTTTTTATAAACTTTCATAATTTTATTATATTTTTCAATGCTTTTTCCTCCCCTTTAGACAATTATTACTACCTTGGAATTATACAAGTTCCAAACTTCTTCCTTAAGAAGATGAAGAAGTTTGGAATCATGTAACTTTAAATGAGTATTTTAATTTGGTAATGTAGGAGTTCCAAATATGACAAGGCACAGCAAGTTCATAGTTTCCAGTATTGATTAGCCTAATGGGTTCTTACTTTGGACAAATGCTGAGCTTTCAAAAGAAAGTGAATCTGTCCCACATGAAGAGCATCAGATCCACCCTCCTTCCCACCCAATATCCTCCCCAACTAGAACTTTTCATCAAGGCACATATTTTGATTCGTGACCTATTGTCTTGGTATTTATCACTAAACTATTGAGAAATTTTTAACTGAATTGATACTGCTCTTTGGAAACACATGTGACTTTTAATCTTAATTTCAACTACTCTTACATATCCCTATGTTGGGCAAATAATCCCAGAAGCTGGACTTTATGAAGAAGAACATGGCATCAGCATTAGAGGAAAACTTATTAACAACATTTGTTATGAAGATGACAAAACACTGCTTGATGAAAGTCAAGAGGATTTGACGCATTTATTAATGAAGAACAAAGAACATAGCCTTCAGTATGGGTTGTGACTAAACTCAACAAAACAAAAATCCTTACAACTGGGTCAGTATGCAACTTCACAATAAATGGAAGAAAGATTGAGGTCATCCAAGATTTTGTTTTACTTGATTCTACAATCAACACCCATGGAAGCAGCAGTCAAGAAGTCAAAAGATGCATTGCATTGGGAAAAGCTGTTGCAAAAGACCTCCTTAAAGTGTTGAAAATTGAAGATGTCACATCAAAGACATAAGTGCACCTGATTCCTGCTATGGTATTTTCAGTTGCATCATATGCTTTAAAACATGGACATTGATGAAGGGATACAGGAGAAGCGTTGATGCTTTTGAATTATGGTGCTGGAGATGAATATTAAATATACCAATGGACTGCCAAAAGAACCAACAGATTGGTCCTAGAATAAGTGCAACCAGAGTGCTCCTTAGAAACAAAGATGATTAGACTGTGTCTTACATAATTTGGATATGTTGTCAGGAGTGACCAATTCCTTGGAGAAGAACATTGTATATGGAAGTGTGACAGGTCAATGAATAAAAGGAAGACCCTAAACTAGATGGATTGACACAGTGTCTGCAACAATGGGCTTAAACATAAAAATATCGTACGCCTGGCATGTGTCAGGGAGTGTTTCATTCTGCTGTATATAGGGTCATTATAAGTTGGACCTGTTTCGACAATATCTAACAAAAACTTATATATCCAATTCTAAAATACTCTTTTTCTTTTATCAAAATTTCTTCAAGTACTAGCTCCCTAACGAATATATTCATTTATTTAACAAACCTTAATTGTATACCTATTATGTGTCAGTCACTGCCTATGCATTAATTGTACAGTCATGGAACAGACAATTTTAGGGGGAAAAGACAGATGGAAGAATGCACATAACATGATAAAAATGGTGATGTGTGAGAGGATAGATTTTGTGGTTCTTGTATGGTAAGAATTAAGCTTTGAAGGTAACTGATGTTTAAGATGGGGGCTGGGATTTATCTCAGTTGGTAGAGTGCTGCTCTGCAGTCTCTGAGGTCCTGGGTTCAATTCCCAGCACCATAAAAATGGGTAAAGCACATGGCAATCCACTCCTGAGGCAATCCCAAAACAAGCAGCCATTCAAAACCCTATGAGGGTCACTATGAGTTGGACATGACTCAAAGGGACCTAACAACAACAATGTTTAAAATGAGACTTTATAAATGATATCATTTTAAACAAAAGATGATTTTAATTTCTTTAGATATTTCAATAAAAAGTGACACAATGTCATATGGTCATCCTACCAATTTACTGAATAAATTATCAGTAAGACAAACTGCATTTAGTTATAGTTATGAAAATTAGAATAATACAGGTGAATTGTCAATATGCTTCTGTCTCTTTTTAATCAAATATGTGCTCTTAACTTTTATATGGGCTGGGATTTAGCTCAGTTGGTAGAGTGCTGCACTGCACTCCCTGAGGTCTTGAGTTCAATTCCCAGCACCACAAAAATGGGAGAAGAACTTGGCAATCCACGCCCCAGGCAATCCCAAAACAGTCAGCCATTGAAAACCCTATGAGGGTCACTATGAGTCAGACACCGACTCAACGGCACCTAACAACAACAACAACTTTTATATTCACTTAGCTTTTTCATTCAAATGAATTATTATTTGAAAATGTATTTTATGAAGGAGAATATGGATTTATTAATTCCTTTAAACATATGTTGCTCTAAAAATAGGCTAAATAATTTCTTTTTATCTTATAAATAGGTTTGCACAGCCATAACTTTCTTTCTGTGCTAGATATACTCTAATCCCGAAAGCCCCACAGAAACGAGCACTGCTAAAACTTACATGATAGCATGGGGAGAGTAGGCCAGGCCAATATCCCATTGTATTTAATATTATACAGGATATATAAAGTATATGTTATTTTGTTCTAGGCAGTTTGCTTCACTCAAATAATTAGCTGTATAGTCTTTATTTGTGCAAAACTATATAGCCTATAGAACATGGTCTTTGTTGAGCATGGGTCAAATGATGCTAAACAATATATAACAATTTGACCTTGATCCTAGGACCAAAATAAAGTAATTAAAAGCTTTTAAATAATATGAGACAATAATATTCTCATTTAAAAATGCTTAGATGATATACAGACCAGGTTGAGGGAAAAAGAGGGAGCTGGAGGGCAATTTAAACTTTTAGTCTACTGCTTCCCTTCAGTTTAATTATAGAGCTCTATTTGTCTGCTCTCCCATCCTAAATAGAAAATTCTATCTCATTTTTTCCTTGATATCAAAGATAAGAGGTGTATGCTTATAAACACCAAGATATAAAGGATCATCAAAAGAGAAACAGCAAAATGACTCTGTATAGGGAAACAGGAGTGTCAATAACCAGAGAGAGCTGTGAACATGAATTGCAATAGAGGATGATTCTATAAATAAAAAAGTCACTGGTTATATCAATTTCAACTTATTCTCTATATCATGATGGGGCCTTGACTTAGTAATAGACAAGTATGATAAAATTTTGTGAATTAATGCTGTATTGATATCATATTTTACCCTGCAGGAGTACCAATGTGGCATCTGATTCTGTCAGACCTTGGAAGCTAAGCAGGATTGGACCTGGTTAGTACTTGGATGGAAGACTGCCTGGGAACACCAGGTACTATAGGCATGGGAGAAGAACCCAACAACCCACTCCCAAAAAAACAATTTTCCATTGAAAACCCTAGGACTAGCAGAGAAGCAGTAACAATGCTGTTTCACATATTGTAGGTAGGGTCACTATGAGTTGGATACCCACTCAAGAGCACCTAACAAGAACAACAATATCATATTTTAAACTTTTTACTAGAAGAGGAAACACAATTTGAAGGGGATAAAAAGACAAATAAGTAGTGAGAAAAATTATTTTAAAATGGTAATATTTAATTTTGAATAATATTTTAGATGTAAGTATGTTTATGTTGCTACAGCCATACCACTGTGGTGTCTGATCCCGTTAGATCTCAGAAGCTAAGCAGGGTTGATCCTCGTTATTATACGGGTGGGAGACCACCTGGGAAGAACAGTGCTGTAGACTTGGGAGAAGGACCTAGCAATTCACTCCCCCAAAACAATCAGCCATTGAAAACCCTATGAATAGCAGAGAAACACTAACAGTAGTGTTTCACCTGTTGTACATAGGGTTACTATGATTAGGACACTGACAGGACAGTACCTAACAACAACAACATGTTTATGTTTGCTCAGAAAACCTAAGATAAATTATATTCTAGTTGATTATTTTTCCTAAACTCAATCAGGTTATTTTGAATTTTTCACACTTGAAATAAATTTCATGTTATAAATTTATTGCTTACACATCTATTTAATTCACAAATATTAAGACCAATAGTAATATGTTTTAAAAGAAAAAAGAACAATTAACATCCTTTAAACTGAATTTATACTTTTAATTATTTCTCTAAAGTGTTTATTCAAAACACTTTGGTTTGATTATCTCAAAGTAAAAGAGTCTTCTTCCCACCATAAAAATAATAAATGGATAGCAAGCATAAGGAAAGTTTTGAAGATGGTGGATATGTTTATTTTCCTGATTATAGTGATGATTTCACGGGTATATAGTCTACCATCAAACTATGTACATTACATATGTGTTGCTTTTTGTATATCAAATGTATTTCAACAAAACTCTTAGAAAAGAAAAAAAAGATTTAATGATCCATATAGCTATTTTAGACGATATAGATTTTATGTATATTTGAGAAATTCAACACATTTCATTTGAGAATTGACATTTATAGGGCTATTTACACAAAAATACTTAGTAAAGTAAGTATAAACTTGATCATATTAATAAATTGTCTTTTGAGTTCCCCTTTTTTATTAGAAATTTTTAATGTACATCATTGACATCCTTTTCGTTGTGACAATTTTATAGGTTACCCCTTACCCTCCTCTATGTTTCCCCCCTCCCCCCTTCCTATCTAAGTTTCCCATCCAAGTCTTCTCTATCTTTTACTATATAGTATTTTTCTATATGTCCTTGGGTTCCATTTCTGTTTAAGATAGAAACTTTTCCTGTAGT